>HG992205.1:11216942-11517498 GCA_905220545.2 Melitaea athalia
AGAAATTCAAGTTTCCGATGACGATCTTTACGAATTATCTTCGCCGGTACTGGATGAAAACGATGCGCAGTTTCCAACAGCGGAGGTAAAAACTGAAGTCCTAAAAACGAGAGAACCGACATTAAAAAAAGTTGAAGATCCCGATTGCGATGCACAATTGCGAAAAACAAACCATAGTTGCACCGGCAATGAAACGTTTATGACTCCTGAAGAGCTCGATAAACATAGCAATAGCCATAATAGAGATTTACAAATACAGCAACTACCTCCAATAGTAAAACAATATTCAAATGACGGCCTTACTTGCACAATATGTCAGAAATCATTCAAATACATAAAAGCTCTCAGAAGTCATTTATTAATTCACACACATCCGAAAAGGAAACGACACACTTGCAAAATATGCGGTGAAATATTATCAGGAAAACAGTATTTAGCACGACATATGATGCTCCATGATGATAGACGACCTTTTTGTTGCGAAATTTGCATGTCCAGGTTTTGGACTTCCGATCATCTTGAGGAGCATGTAGGAATACACAGTGGTGTCAAGAAATTTAAATGCAACAAGTGCGGTCAATGCTTCACTTCGAGAAAGCAGCTCATGAATCACAGCATCATACACGCAGACTCGACGCCATACGTATGTACATACTGCAACAAAGGTTTCTCTCTCAACTATGGTCTCAACGCACACATACGTCGTCTGCACCCTGAAATTAAACTGTATTCTTGCCAAAAATGCGAACAAGAGTTTACATATTGGAAGGACTTGAATAAACATATGAAGACAAGCCACAAGAAACGTACCCGTAAAGGTGTATAATATCCTATAGATCCGGTGATTAGTGAAATGATAACATACAAAGAAACATACAAAACAAATGAATGAACAAAAATACTTCTAGAAGGGTCTAGAAAGCCGGGTCGGCTGAGGTTAAACCATAAAAATTCTTCAATAAATAAAATGGACAGTAATGTCGAAAGAAATGTTATCAATAATTAAGCTAATAAGATTTATACAAATGAAGTCAAATGTTTAAATTTTTTATCAAATATGAAATGCTTATTAATATAATAAGTATTTACATACCTACAACAAGTGCTCACTACGTTACGCAGCACATCTGCGTTAATGTTATACAGCAGTGTTCCGCAAACTTTTTGTGTTCAAGGTACACCTAGGAATAGGAAAATATTTTGGAGGTACACCACAAATAAAAAATCATTTTTTAAGTAACATTAACCAACATTTATTTATTAATCACTGAAACAATATTTATTATTAATCAATAAACGTAAACTTTATTTTTCCGAGGCACACCAATAAACGACCACGGCACACCAGTGTGCCGCGGTACATCCTTTGCGGAACACTGTTATACAGTAATACCTTGCTTTACGCGAAGGATGCGTTCCGATCAAATTCGCACTAAGCGAAATACGCGTATAACGAGGTCAATGACATAACAAGCAAAATACATTACTTTACTTTTATTGCCTATAAGCTTACTAAAAAAACAAAATAAATAAATTTTTTAAATAAATAAAAAATAATTTTTATTTTTCGAGAAATACTCATCTAACTTTTTTGAATAGAATTTTTCTTGCGCTAGCAAGTCTCGTACAAGTAATTTTCATCGCGCTAGTAGGGGTCCCCTATTCACTAGAACGCATTATTTTATCACGATTTTTCACAATTGTATGTACAGTAATAAAGCTCTGAGAAGCCAAACTCTCGTCTAACTTCTGTAGCCTTGCCTCTGTTCTCAATCTTTTTACCCGACTGCCAAGGAAGGGTTATGTTTTTCGCGCGTATCTTGTATGTATGTATGTAATATTCTTAATCACCTCATTTCTCTAGAACCGCTGAACGGATTTGCATAATTGAGATATCGTTAGATTTGTCTTAGCAGCCCAAGTGTTCTTAGATAGGTGACATTAAAAAAAAACAAACATGGCGGCTGTGCGAGGCCATTCTAGTTAATGAAGAAATAATTTTTTTTTAGAATACTATAGTATGGGTATCAAATTAAAGGGCTCAATACAAGGATTTCAAAAATGTATATTATGATTATTATTACCGTAATAATAATAAAGAAATACAATAAGAAAGTTTAAAAAATGTTGACTTTGCTCTTTCCGTTTTTTACGCAGGCGGGTTTTTTGTTTTCTTTTAATTATATTACTTGTTTAAAATTTTTATCTTCTCCAAATTTAAACTTCTACGTTTTTTTTTACTAGCCTGTATAGACATTTTATTGAATAATAAATGTATGTAAAATAATTATTAAATTTTATATAAATATTATATTTTAAATATCCGCCAATCCGCATTGGAGCAACGTGGTGGATTAGCGTGGGATATTACAGGCTGAAGCGTGTGGTCTTGCACACTCGTTTTTTTTTTACTAATATTTTTTTTGTAAAACTTTGTGTCCGGAGGGAAGCTCTGTAAACTTGTATATATGAATAAATTGTAACAATAATTAATAAGTTAAACTAAATCCCCAGCAGTGCGATGTTAAGGTACTATTAGATTTTTTTTTTTTTTTATTTAGAATGAACTTCCACGGGCTCAAAATGCCCATGCCTTTTGTTAAACATGCATTATAATTATATTACAGGCATTAAGGCTACAAATCGACAGTCCTGTGACTGTTAGGACGTGGTCCGACGCTGACGGTGTTTTTTTTTTATTAACACAATATACATGCATATATTTAAATTTAAAAACAGACACACGTATGAATATACGTCTACCATGAGTTTCCAGAGACGATACACGTTAGCGATTGTAGTTTTCTATACGGAAGAAAGATAAAGATATTAGTAACTAATACGCAATATAACGCATTTAAAACTATAAATCTTATCGAGTGCTCGATAGACTCTAGTAAAATTTAGAAATACTCGTAATAGGTATTGTATAGTTAATTATTCCCGTTGCGTTTCTACGTTTACTACTGTAGTTTCGTCATGTGGGCTTGTAACAAAAACTCATGGTAGACCTACAGGTCTTGTTCTTTACGGTTTCAATAAAACCATATCATTTGTTAATAAATATTTATTTAATTTATCTGCAGGGCGGCCAGCTTCTTCTTGAGGTCCAGCAACACGTCGACCTCCGGCTGCCACACCGCCTTGTCCTTCGTCGACGCTTTCAGCTTCCTCACCTTGTCGCCCTGCACATGTTCAAACATGTTATCATCTATATATAAAAGTCAATTGCTGTTCGTTAGTCTCGCTAAAACTCGAGAATGGCTTGACCGATTTAGCTAATTTTGTTCTTGAAATGTTTGTGGAAGTTCAGGGAAGGTTTAAACGGTGAGAAACATAAATAAAATGTAACGGAAAATACTAAAAACGACGTGTTAATTTTCCAATACAAAATGTTCCTAGCGGGGAAATTTAATGTCTTTTGTTTAAAACTTTGTCAATTGGTTGTCAAATATTTATAGTTGCGTTCAGAAAGTGTTTTATATATGTAGATGATACGAAGTTCACCGGGCCATCTAGTATTTTATAATTATGCTGACAAACAATCGTACGGCTCACCTGATGGTAAGACCGTAGCCTATAGACGCCTGCAACACCAGAAGCATCGCAAGCGCGTTGCCGAACCTACCCCCAATCCCCCCCAGGAGCTCTGGTCACCTTACTCACCTGTTTATAGAGTAATAAACTTAACTTCACAGATCTTAAGATGGACCACCTGTGTCAAAACTGTGGAAACCGCAATTTCATCTAAAAATATTTGTGCACACCTTTACATACACTGGGACCAGAAAAAAACATTTGTAAAAATACAAATACTTCTTCCAAGTGGGAATCGAACCCGCTGACAAACGGAGTTTTTCACACACCACTATATCAGAATGGTTGTTAGCAGCCACAACCAGAAAAAAAAAATTATCGGAAAAGAAATGTAGGAGTTTAAGACTTGAGGGTTATTTAGTCACATAATGTTGTATAGGAAATTTGCTAGCCCAAATTGATATGGTGATACACTACCCCCCCCCAGGACCCCACCCTAAAATCGTATTATCTGTGAATATAATTAAGTCATAGAACAACAAAGCATCATAATTGAAATGTAGAGACAAAAATTAAGGTTCTAGGGTTCGAGCGTTTAAGAATAAAAAGATAGACGCGATATGTTATTAACACCCCCCTCATCACCCCCCCTCCCCTCCTTGTGACATTTTTCCAGCGTTGCAGGTGACCGCGAAAGCTTAAGAACCTATACCAGAATAGTATGTCACCAACCAAAAACACAAGAAAAATCATTGAAAGAAAGATTCCATAGTTCTAACATTATGTCCATTTGTCCTACATTAAAAGAGCCAGTGTGGTCACCTGTTCCGCGATAGCTTTTTCTAAGCTGGCAACACTGTCGTCACCGGAGCCCTGGACCTTCGCCCCCTCCAGCTGCTTCTTGAGAGACAGGAGGATGTTCACTTCCGGTTGCCACACCGACTTGTCTTTGGTTGACGCTTTTAACTTCCGGACTTTTTCGCCCTGTTGAAGTGAAAACTTCTTTAGCGGCGTTGCGTTGTGCACTTTTATAAAATTATTTGTGATGGGTAAAAAAATGTTAAACTCGCGTCAGGGGGCGTGGCCTGTACGAAAACATAAGATTGCTTAGCAACGACAAAAACGTAAGGTTGCTTAATAATCAATTACTAGTAGTAACGATTTTGATGAATCTCTTTTAAATCGGAAGCTAGTTCTTGTCATGTGGTGCCATTACATTTGATCAGGTATGACGAATAGTTATTGAGTTATCTTAAACTAGCGACTCGCCCCGGCTTCGCACGGTTGCAAAAACTATCAGTGTTCCTCTACTATATTATGCATGTATTATACATATAAACCTTCCTCTGGAATCACTCTATTTACTAAAGAAAACCGCATCAAAATCCGTTGCGTAGTTTTAAAGATCTAAGCATAAGCAAGCTATGTAATGATGATACGTATTTACTTCACTATTTTTTCATCTACCCACGTTGTATTACTTGTCGATGTAATTTAATTGAAGTTGGTTTTTTTTTCGTTTGCAAGTAAAAACAATTATTTCGAAGTCTGTTAATAAATAAATTAAAATCACCTGTTCAGCTACAGCTCTCTCCAAGCTGGCAACATCCCCCCCATTGACCCCGGTGACCCCACTGGGGGTACTCTGTGCTCTCTGTGTGCTTGTGTTTGTTGTGTTCTGTGTCTGTGCAGCGGCGAGTTGTTTCTTCAGCGCTAAAAGCTTCTCCACTTCCGGCTGCCACACTGCCTTGTCTTTTGTCGTGGACTTCAACTGGCGGACTTTGTCACCCTGACACATAAATATATATGTATTATTTATTTTATTTACGTATGTTTGGGAAACAAACAGATATACGAGTACATAAAAAGCATATTAGATTACTAGCTTCTGCGCGCGACTTCGTCGGCGTGGACTCCGCTCCTATTGGTCTTAGCGTGATGATACATAGCCTATAGCCTTCCTCGATAAATGGGCTATCTAACACTGAAAAAATTTATCAAATCGGCCCAGTAGTTCCAGAGATTACCGCGTTCCAACAAACAAACAAACAAACAAATTCTTCAGCTTTATATATTAGTATAGATAGAGATACAATATAAAATGTTATATCATGTATACATTCAATTTTATTTTTTTAAACTAAAACTAGGAAATTATTTGTTTAGATTAATTAATTACCTTGGTGTTTTTATTAACTCTAGATTATAAATAGTAATAACCAGTCATATTTATGTAATATGATTGGTTATTACTGATTTTTTTGTTTGTAAATAATAAGGGCACGGCAGGAAATTTCCAGCTCACAATATGGAGCAGCCCGACTGGGGTAGTGCCTCGACCTTACAGAAGACCACAGCTAAATAATACTGTTTTCAAGCAGTGTTGTGTTCCTGTTGGTGAGTAAGGTGACCAGAGCTCCTGGGGGGATTGGGGATAGGGTCGGCAACGCGCTTGCGACGCTTCTGGTGTTGCAGACGTCTATAGGCTACGGTCTTACCATCAGGTGAGCCGTACGCTTGTTTGCCAAAAAAAAAAAATGCATACGTGCAAAGTACACATGTCAGAAGTGAAACTTCTTTGGTAAACTAATTCAAAAAAGTAGGTAATTAAAAAAAACAAAAAAAAAACGTCACGCGGTGTTCCCAGGCGGTCACCCATCCAAGTACTGACCGCGTGACCCGTTACCGCGTTACCGGTCGCTAAAATTTTACCCCTCATTCGCCTATAGAAGTTTCACTTCAAAAAGTAAAATCTAAATAGCTTTATATAGGCTTCAAAATTACCTTCGAATTGTCAGCTTACAAATTAAAATATGAATTATAGTTAAAAGTGAATCTAGAACCGATTCGGAATGTAGATTCTGCAGAGAAGAGCGGGACAATACAAGATGTCTCACCTGCGCCGCTATCGCCGCTTCCAGCTCCGCTACACCGGCGCTCCCGGGTGCTTTCGTCTCACCGCTCTGCTGACAAACATACATTACTGTTAGGGCGCGTTCCCACTCTGTCGTGACGATTAATTATCGTTTTACGACTGTCGTCTCTAGCTGTTCCCATTATAACGATTGTTTGTCGTCAAAAAATTTTTTTCGTTTAGCAACTATCGTATCTAGCCGTTCCCACTGTCACGACAATCTGTCGTCACTGCAAAGTGTCGTAGACGACAGTTAGTCGTGTCGTTTTATATGTGAACACCTCCATTTAAACATATGAGCCGCGACACTTAAAACTACACGATTATCTGTCGTCACGACAGATCGGGAACGCGCCCTAAAACTGTGATTGTGTGGTACAGTCCATGGCTGAGTGAGAGATGACATGTGAGGGAAGGTCATGAGGGAAACCGCAAAGAAAGTCAAGCTAACACTGTTTTTAATTCGTATTTTTTTTTCTAATCATCATATCAAAATTTCGAACCAGCGGGGTTCGAACCCACATCCCCGACATACCGTGTCGGTGCCGTACCGGTCGGACTAACCCGTTGGCACAGTTTGTAGTGACCCTGCTTTCTGCTCCGGGGGTTGTGGATTCGATTCCCACCCCGAGTCTGGGTGTAATATACATATTTATTTATATATGTATATATGTATTATTTATAAGTATGTTTATCGAAAAAAAATATGTAGCTAGACCAGTCAGCTGTTACCTATAACACAAGCATTAAGTTGCTTAATTTAGGAACAGGCGACCGTGCGTGTGCGTCGTATATATTTATAAAAAAAACATCGTATTATTTTTACTTTCTTGGTTTCCCACACAAGGAAATTCTCTAATATTTATTTTTTCTAATCATCATATTAAAATTTCGATTCAGCGCGGTTCGAACCCGCACCGCCGACATACCGTGTCGGTGCTCTAGCCAATTGAACTATAAAACGATGAAACTGTTTAAACTTTTGAAGTAAAACTTCCTTACGCACGCTTCGACTTAAGGGAGTGAGCTGGTGAATGCGTGACGAGAGCGTTACGAAAAGTGTGATCGGGCGACGCGAACGAAAGTCGAGAGGGAGATATAAGTTAGTGAAGGCAGAAAGAGAGAGAAGTTCGTTTCGTAAGTTTTACTTCAGTCATATGGTCTAAAGCAAACTCGTTTTTTTTTTTTTTTGAATAACAATTACCTTGGCCCTGTCGCTCTGTGTTCCCGCGTATTTCGCTTTCAACTGTTCCAACAGTTCCGGTTCTAGTTTGGAGAACAGCGGTTCCGGTTTCCCGATCACGTGCCCGGGGGGCAGGTACTGGATGAGCGACGGCTTTCTGGGGACAGGGGTTGGGTTCTGTTTATTTTACAATAACATTAGCTTCGTACGTAACTATTCACAATAACATTAGTTTATTAGTTAGTTTTACAATAACATTAGCTTCGTACGTAACTATTCACAATAACATTAGTTTATTAGTTAGTTTTACAATAACATTAGCTTCGTACGTAACTATTCACAATAACATTAGTTTATTAGTTAGTTTTACAATAACATTAGCTTCGTACGTAACTATTCACAATAACATTAGTTTATTAGTTAGTTTTACAATAACATTAGCTTCGTACGTAACTATTCACAATAACATTAGTTTATTAGTTAGTTTTACAATAACATTAGCTTCGTACGTAACTATTCAATATTCTATATTATATTATAATAGTTACTTTGGGTTAACGCTAACTTTAACCTGCGATTTCGTTTTAACTGTTTACGAAGGGCACGCATTTTGAAACATTCTTCATTGTTGCTCCGCTCCTATTGGTCTTAGCGTGATGATATATAGCCTATAACTTTCCTCGATAAATGGGCTATCTAACACTAAAAGAATTTTTCAAATCGGACCAGTAGTTCTTGAGATTAGCGCATTAATGCAAACAAACAAACTCTTCAGCTTTATAATATTAGTATAGATTTGTATTGTACAGTCTACGGTTGAGTGAGAGGTGACATGTGAGGGAAGATCATGAGGCAAACACAACCAGACAAAAGACATTAAATTTCCCCGCTAGGAACATTTTGTATTGGAAAATTAACACGTCGTTTTTAGTATTTTCCGTTACATATTATTTATGTTTCTCACCGTTTAAACCTTCCCTGAACTTCCACAAACATTTCAAGATCAAAATTAGCTAAATCGGTCAAGCCATTCTCGAGTTTTAGCGAGACTAACGAACAGCAATTGATTTTTATATATAGATAGATAGAAGCAAGTACTCACTTAGGGTTTATCTTCAGCTGTGTCGTGGACAGTCTCAACTGGTCACGCAGCCTGGCCGCCAGCAGCGTCGCCAGCAGCGCCACCAGCTGGCAACACAGAGCCACGGCTGTCGCTCCTCGCTCTCTGTTATAGATAGAAGCAAGTACTCACTTAGGGTTTATCTTCAGCTGTGTCGTGGACAGTCTCAACTGGTCACGCAGCCTGGCCGCCGCCCGCGGGACGAAGGGCGCCAGCAGCGTCGCCAGCAGCGCCACCAGCTGGCAACACAGAGCCACGGCTGTCGCTCCTCGCTCTCTGTTATAGATAGAAGCAAGTACTCACTTAGGGTTTATCTTCAGCTGTGTCGTGGACAGTCTCAACTGGTCACGCAGCCTGGCCGCCGCCCGCGGGACGAAGGGCGCCAGCAGCGTCGCCAGCAGCGCCACCAGCTGGCAACACAGAGCCACGGCTGTCGCTCCTCGCTCTCTGTTATAGATAGAAGCAAGTACTCACTTAGGGTTTATCTTCAGCTGTGTCGTGGACAGTCTCAACTGGTCACGCAGCCTGGCCGCCGCCCGCGGGACGAAGGGCGCCAGCAGCGTCGCCAGCAGCGCCACCAGCTGGCAACACAGAGCCACGGCTGTCGCTCCTCGCTCTCTGTTATAGATAGAAGCAAGTACTCACTTAGGGTTTATCTTCAGCTGTGTCGTGGACAGTCTCAACTGGTCACGCAGCCTGGCCGCCGCCCGCGGGACGAAGGGCGCCAGCAGCGTCGCCAGCAGCGCCACCAGCTGGCAACACAGAGCCACGGCTGTCGCTCCTCGCTCTCTGTTATAGATAGAAGCAAGTACTCACTTAGGGTTTATCTTCAGCTGTGTCGTGGACAGTCTCAACTGGTCACGCAGCCTGGCCGCCGCCCGCGGGACGAAGGGCGCCAGCAGCGTCGCCAGCAGCGCCACCAGCTGGCAACACAGAGCCACGGCTGTCGCTCCTCGCTCTCTGTTATAGATAGAAGCAAGTACTCACTTAGGGTTTATCTTCAGCTGTGTCGTGGACAGTCTCAACTGGTCACGCAGCCTGGCCGCCGCCCGCGGGACGAAGGGCGCCAGCAGCGTCGCCAGCAGCGCCACCAGCTGGCAACACAGAGCCACGGCTGTCGCTCCTCGCTCTCTGTTATAGATAGAAGCAAGTACTCACTTAGGGTTTATCTTCAGCTGTGTCGTGGACAGTCTCAACTGGTCACGCAGCCTGGCCGCCGCCCGCGGGACGAAGGGCGCCAGCAGCGTCGCCAGCAGCGCCACCAGCTGGCAACACAGAGCCACGGCTGTCGCTCCTCGCTCTCTGTTATAGATAGAAGCAAGTACTCACTTAGGGTTTATCTTCAGCTGTGTCGTGGACAGTCTCAACTGGTCACGCAGCCTGGCCGCCGCCCGCGGGACGAAGGGCGCCAGCAGCGTCGCCAGCAGCGCCACCAGCTGGCAACACAGAGCCACGGCTGTCGCTCCTCGCTCTCTGTTATAGATAGAAGCAAGTACTCACTTAGGGTTTATCTTCAGCTGTGTCGTGGACAGTCTCAACTGGTCACGCAGCCTGGCCGCCGCCCGCGGGACGAAGGGCGCCAGCAGCGTCGCCAGCAGCGCCACCAGCTGGCAACACAGAGCCACGGCTGTCGCTCCTCGCTCTCTGTCAAATACACAAGCTTTATCAAACACAATACAGCAAACCGCTCTAATAATAATAAATACTTTTTAACGTTACAAAAAAGTTATGTCATAAGTTTCATAAGTTATCAACTACTCTCAACGCTTTGTGGCTACGGCACTAAAGAATGTAGCCACCCCCTCTCTTCCCGTGGGTGTCGTAAGAGGCGACTAAGGGATAACACAGTTCCACTGCCACCTTGGAACTTAAAAAGCCGACGGATGGCGGGATAACCATCCATCTGCTGGCTTTGAAACACACAGGCCGAAGACGGGCAGCAGCGTCTTCGGTGCGACACTGCGGTCACCAACCCGCCGCCCAGCGTGCTCACTGTGGGCAACACACATGAGTTGAACTTGTGGAGGCCTGTGTCCAGCAGTGGACTGCGACAGGCTGAAGTGAAGTCCGTCTTACTTGTCGTCGTCTCCTCCCTTCAGCAGCACCCAGGGCTGCCGGCTCTGCATCAGCTGGTTGCCCAGTTTGGATACACTCAACACGTGCCTCAGGCCCTCCCGGAGCCGGCCCTTCTCCATTTGTTGCACGTACGCTGTTATATGAGAAATCTTAAATTTGAACTATCCACAGTTAAAGTTTCATTACGAAAGATATATTTGTTATTATTCGATAGGAACAAACAAGTGTCATTTTGAAGTTAAACATCTTTACGCACGCTTGACTTGGGGAGTAAGTTGGTGAATACGTGACGGGAGCGTTACGAAAAGTGCGATCGGACGAGGCAAACGGAAATTTAAGTTAGTGAAGATAGAAAGTGAGAGAAAGAGATACAGAGATATTTGTATTCTACCCACATATCTAAAAACAGGTTACAGGGGAAGATTCTTGTCCAACAGTGGGACTGCATTCTTTAATATAGTTTCAACTCTAAGCCTCCCAATTGAACAAAATTATTGCCCAGTTGTGGGCCACCAAGCCATCAAAGTGGGTACATACCAATAACTTCTCTGTTGATCAAAGCGATGAACTCGTAATCTGCACTGGTTAACTTGGTCTCCGGAACTATTCCTTTGAAGGTGTTAGCACAGAAGCTAAGTGATCGGTGACAGAAGTTGCCCAGGTTGTTCAGCAGCTCGGAGTTGTTCCTGGAGACGGGACAGACAGATATACATGAGTATTTACTAAAACGCAAACTTTCAAAATATAAAAAAAACGATTTAATTTTAACTATATCAACTGAAAGTCCAGTCTATTTGGAGTTTAATAAAGCAAATGTATAGACATAAGGTCTTTCATATTTCTTAAATTTTTTCTATTTTCTCTATCCATAGATTTTTTTTCACTGGGGTGACAGAAATTTGCCAACATGTAATGGAGCAACGTGGTGGATTAAGTCACAATCCCACATTTTTTTTTTTATTTATATGTAACTAGGTCGGCAAACAAGCGTACGGCTCACCTGATGGTAAGACCGTAGCCTACAGACACCTGCAACGCCAGAAGCATCGCAAGCGCGTTGCTGACCCTATCCCCAATCCCCCCCAGGAGCTCTGGTCACCTTACTCACCAACAGGAACACAATACTGCTTGAAAACAGTGTTATTCAGCAAATTAGAAAAGCACATGGAGAAAGAGATTTTTTCCCAACAGTGGGATGTTACAGACTAAACCTTGACAGGCTACCCTTCAGGTACTTCACCAATCGGACTGCTCCAAAATGTTGTGCAAGATGCTACTACCCCCCTCCCCCTCCCCCTCATATACACAGCACAGTCCTGACCTGGTCCCGAGTTCGGTCCAGCTGAAGCTGGAGTCGGAGGTCTCCGGCCTGATGCTGGCCAGGTAGAAGCGCCACACGTCCGCTGGGATACCAGTTTCCTGAAACACGTACAAATTAGATACATTTTTAATTGACAAAATATCTTTAATAACACTTCGAGACTTTATTTATTTACTGTGATATTTATTTTTAATAATCGTTTTTTGGAAAATAACTTAATAATTTTTTTTGGGACGTCCTCCGGCCCGTTGGACCGACGATCTAGGTAAGATTGCCGGTGTAGGCTGGATAAGGATTGCGGGAAACCGGGATGTCTGGCGCGAACTTGGGGAGGTCTATGTCCAGCAGTGGACTGCGATAGGCTGAACTGATGAACTGATGATGATGAATCGTTTTTTAAACAAAAGTATAAGGTTTTCGACTTCGAACAGGGTTTTTCAAATGGGGTTGTTCGTAGATTTCAATGAGAGTCAAAACAAATCACGTTGCGGTGGAAAAAACCTCCTAGAACTTTTTAAATTTCACTTTGTTTAAATAGACGAGCTACTTTGATAGACTCGCTCCGCATAATACCTGGACCCGATCTACGTAAGATTGCCGGAGTAGGCTGGATGAGGATTGCGGAAAACCGGGATGTCTGGCGCGAATTTGGGGAGACCTATGTCCAGCAGTGGACTGCAATAGGCTGATGTGTGTGTGTGTGTGTGTGTGTGTGTGTGTGTGTGTGTGCATAATAGCTTTCGTGAGCGCGTAAGCACGGATATAATTTACAATGAAGAACATTCCACAAGAAAAATAATTCGTTTTAATGTGCGGTTATTTAATTTTAAGCGGTAGTTTGTATTAATATTCATTTTATAGACGTTTTGGGGGCTAACAAAAATAGTTTTGGACTGGTGGTAGTCAGAGTAGCTTAGAGAAAAGAGAAAGTAAAATTTGAAAAAGGCCTAGGATTTTTTTTTCACATAGAACGTGATCTATAACACCTACAGATCCCCCCGTTCGAATGCAGTTAGGAGTCAAACGCCCTGTATATGACTAACTTGAGAAAAATATATGTACGATATGAATCTGTATCAGTCGTCTCTTACCTGAAGCAAGGACACTGTTTTTATATATAACTAGATCGGCAAACAAGCGTACAGCTCACCTGATGGTAAGCGACCACCGTAGCCTATAGACATCTGCATCACCGGAAGCGTCGCAAGCGCGTTGCCGACCCTACCCCCAATCCCCCCAGGAGCTCTGGTCACCTTACTCAGCAACAGGAACACAATACTGCTTGAAAACAGTATTATTTATCTGTGGTCTTCTGTAAGGTCGAGGTACTACCACAGTCGGGCTGCTCCATATTTGAGCAGGCCTGCTGTGCCCTACCTCAGTTAAAAGTTGCCTACCTTAGGAAAAGAAGAAGATTTTTATATAGTACATCAAACAGTTTGAGACATAACTTAATATTTTGAAAAAAAAATATATAAATTAGATTTTTAATAAATACAGGAGCGGTTAAGTAAATTTTCACACCTGAGCGTCAGTTCCGAAGACACCGACGCCTCGAGACTTGGAGAACTTGCCTTCTTCATAATTCAAATACTCTGAAAGCAACACATTAAGCTCACGTTAATAATGCTCCGTTAGTACGTGTACAGCTTGATGTTATACAGCCTATGACAGAGAGTTAACGAAGAAGTATGATGTAACAGAGCCATGAGGTAAGCCAATTGCCATGTATCGACTGAGTCCATCTAATGATTTAATTAACTTTCAAAAGATGAGGTTCTCAATTGGATTGAATTTTTTAAGTGTGTTCCTTCATAGCTTTGTACTGGGTGTACCGATTTAGATGATTCTTTTGTTATTTATAAGCTGGTGCCTGTCGTGTGGTCTCATTTTAATTTGATCGTGATCTGTCAATTATTTTTTGAGTTATCCCGAATAATCAGTATTTGATGTCGGTTTTTTTTTATTTGTGAACACACATTATACATTTTAAAGCTGAGACTATCCGACTCGAAGGACCAACAACAATTTTAGGCAAAAAAATACTTCTCTAACAAAACAATTTTTTTTTTTAAATTATCATTAATAATTTCTGGTTGTCTGGAAGAGATCGTTTAAACAGTTTAAAGCAATACGACGTTGTGTTTTAAGAGTTATCGGCCGAGATGGAAAAACCTGTTCATTAAATGGGTCAAAAATCTCAAACAGACAGTTCTACAAAAAAGTCAACAGGAAACAAAAGATGCGAAATTGTATTCTTTTAACGTTAATATCTATTTTTACTGATCTATTTAATACCTACCTAAAATGAATGAAACTATATCAGTAGATATGTATGTGTGTCTATCCTCACCGGTAGCGTAAACGTGGTCGACCAGCAGATGTCCCTCGTTGACGCCTATGACGGTGGCGGGGAACATGATCACGTGGAAGGGCACGTTGTCCTTCGCCATGAACTGGTACAGTCGGACCTGGGAGACGTCGGTTCTTAATAAGCTTTTACACGAAACTCACGAAACATGTCCTTGAGTGTCTCCCCACCGTGCTTCGTAGAGCACGTTAAGTCGTCGGTCCCGGTTTTTATCATACACACCTGATAGCGATCGTTACTCATGGTAGGAAAATATCCACTAACCCGCAGTGGAGCAGCGAGATGGATTAAGCTCTGGTCCTTCTCCAAGATGGAATGGAATGGAATGAATGGCTGGCAGATATTATAGGCTGAATTATATCTTATCGACGAAAAACATTTTTCCTTTTGTTGTAAACTCAAACACACATAGGTACAGATGTTCAGGAGTTAGTGATGGTTTAGAGGTTCGGGAGTTAGAGTAACGGTTCAGAGGTTCAGAGTTAGAGTGATGGTTTAGAGGTTCGGGAGTTAGAGTGATGGTTTAGAGGTTCGGGAGATAGAGTAACGGTTCAGAGGTTCAGAGTTAGAGTGATGGTTTAGAGGTTCGGGAGTTAGAGTGATGGTTTAGAGGTTCGGGAGATAGAGTAACGGTTCAGAGGTTCAGAGTTAGAGTGATGGTTTAGAGGTTCGGGAGTTAGAGTGATGGTTTAGAGGTTCGGGAGTTAGAGTAATGGTTTAGAGGTTCGGGAGTTAGAGTAACGGTTCAGAGGTTCAGAGTTAGAGTGATGGTTTAGAGGTTCGGGAGTTAGAGTGATGGTTTAGAGGTTCGGGAGATAGAGTAACGGTTCAGAGGTTCAGAGTTAGAGTGATGGTTTAGAGGTTCAGGTGTTTAGAGTGATGTTTAAGAGGTCTAGAAGTTTTAGAGTAAACTCACATCATAATCGTCATCCTTTTTCCACCACTTCTCGTAGTGCTTGGTGGCGCTCTGTGTGATGCTGAGGTAGCCGATGGGCGCGTCGAACCACACGTAGAATACCTGAGG
Source organism: Melitaea athalia (assembly GCA_905220545.2). Classification (NCBI taxonomy): domain Eukaryota; kingdom Metazoa; phylum Arthropoda; class Insecta; order Lepidoptera; family Nymphalidae; genus Melitaea; species Melitaea athalia. The sequence continues at coordinate 11,232,489 of HG992205.1, forward strand.
ACACAACGGGTTGGAGATTATTCTTTTTGAAGATTTTCTGTACTTGATTTTTGGTGTGGGTACAGATTTGTGTGGAGTATTTTAGCCTATCCCCTTGTCCTTGCAGGTGAACATCGGTCTCACGATTCAACGTGACGTATTACAGCCTACTCATCACTTGTCCTTACAGGTGAACATCGCTCCCTTAAGACTTAACGTGACGTATTACAGCCTACCCTCACCTTGTCCCTACAGCTAGGCAGCGGCACCGGCACCCCCCACTTGAGGTCCCGGGTGACGGCGCGGGCTCGCAGCGCGTCCCTCAGCCAGGAGCGGGGCCCGACCAGCCCAACTGTGACGTATTACAGCCTACCCTCACCTTGTCCCTACAGCTAGGCAGCGGCACCGGCACCCCCCACTTGAGGTCCCGGGTGACGGCGCGGGCTCGCAGCGCGTCCCTCAGCCAGGAGCGGGGCCCGACCAGCCCAACTGTGACGTATTACAGCCTACCCTCACCTTGTCCCTACAGCTAGGCAGCGGCACCGGCACCCCCCACTTGAGGTCCCGGGTGACGGCGCGGGCTCGCAGCGCGTCCCTCAGCCAGGAGCGGGGCCCGACCAGCCCAACTGTGACGTATTACAGCCTACCCTCACCTTGTCCCTACAGCTAGGCAGCGGCACCGGCACCCCCCACTTGAGGTCCCGGGTGACGGCGCGGGCTCGCAGCGCGTCCCTCAGCCAGGAGCGGGGCCCGACCAGCCCAACTGTGACGTATTACAGCCTACCCTCACCTTGTCCCTACAGCTAGGCAGCGGCACCGGCACCCCCCACTTGAGGTCCCGGGTGACGGCGCGGGCTCGCAGCGCGTCCCTCAGCCAGGAGCGGGGCCCGACCAGCCCAACTGTGACGTATTACAGCCTACCCTCACCTTGTCCCTACAGCTAGGCAGCGGCACCGGCACCCCCCACTTGAGGTCCCGGGTGACGGCGCGGGCTCGCAGCGCGTCCCTCAGCCAGGACCGCGCCACTGCTCGGGCGGGGCCCGACCAGCCCAACTGTGACGTATTACAGCCTACCCTCACCTTGTCCCTACAGCTAGGCAGCGGCACCGGCACCCCCCACTTGAGGTCCCGGGTGACGGCGCGGGCTCGCAGCGCGTCCCTCAGCCAGGAGCGGGGCCCGACCAGCCCAACTGTGACGTATTACAGCCTACCCTCACCTTGTCCCTACAGCTAGGCAGCGGCACCGGCACCCCCCACTTGAGGTCCCGGGTGACGGCGCGGGCTCGCAGCGCGTCCCTCAGCCAGGAGCGGGGCCCGACCAGCCCAACTGTGACGTATTACAGCCTACCCTCACCTTGTCCCTACAGCTAGGCAGCGGCACCGGCACCCCCCACTTGAGGTCCCGGGTGACGGCGCGGGCTCGCAGCGCGTCCCTCAGCCAGGAGCGGGGCCCGACCAGCCCAACTGTGACGTATTACAGCCTACCCTCACCTTGTCCCTACAGCTAGGCAGCGGCACCGGCACCCCCCACTTGAGGTCCCGGGTGACGGCGCGGGCTCGCAGCGCGTCCCTCAGCCAGGAGCGGGGCCCGACCAGCCCAACTGTGACGTATTACAGCCTACCCTCACCTTGTCCCTACAGCTAGGCAGCGGCACCGGCACCCCCCACTTGAGGTCCCGGGTGACGGCGCGGGCTCGCAGCGCGTCCCTCAGCCAGGAGCGGGGCCCGACCAGCCCAACTGTGACGTATTACAGCCTACCCTCACCTTGTCCCTACAGCTAGGCAGCGGCACCGGCACCCCCCACTTGAGGTCCCGGGTGACGGCGCGGGCTCGCAGCGCGTCCCTCAGCCAGGAGCGGGGCCCGACCAGCCCAACTGTGACGTATTACAGCCTACCCTCACCTTGTCCCTACAGCTAGGCAGCGGCACCGGCACCCCCCACTTGAGGTCCCGGGTGACGGCGCGGGCTCGCAGCGCGTCCCTCAGCCAGGAGCGGGGCCCGACCAGCCCAACTGTGACGTATTACAGCCTACCCTCACCTTGTCCCTACAGCTAGGCAGCGGCACCGGCACCCCCCACTTGAGGTCCCGGGTGACGGCGCGGGCTCGCAGCGCGTCCCTCAGCCAGGAGCGGGGCCCGACCAGCCCAACTGTGACGTATTACAGCCTACCCTCACCTTGTCCCTACAGCTAGGCAGCGGCACCGGCACCCCCCACTTGAGGTCCCGGGTGACGGCGCGGGCTCGCAGCGCGTCCCTCAGCCAGGAGCGGGGCCCGACCAGCCCAACTGTGACGTATTACAGCCTACCCTCACCTTGTCCCTACAGCTAGGCAGCGGCACCGGCACCCCCCACTTGAGGTCCCGGGTGACGGCGCGGGCTCGCAGCGCGTCCCTCAGCCAGGAGCGGGGCCCGACCAGCCCAACTGTGACGTATTACAGCCTACCCTCACCTTGTCCCTACAGCTAGGCAGCGGCACCGGCACCCCCCACTTGAGGTCCCGGGTGACGGCGCGGGCTCGCAGCGCGTCCCTCAGCCAGGAGCGGGGCCCGACCAGCCCAACTGTGACGTATTACAGCCTACCCTCACCTTGTCCCTACAGCTAGGCAGCGGCACCGGCACCCCCCACTTGAGGTCCCGGGTGACGGCGCGGGCTCGCAGCGCGTCCCTCAGCCAGGAGCGGGGCCCGACCAGCCCAACTGTGACGTATTACAGCCTACCCTCACCTTGTCCCTACAGCTAGGCAGCGGCACCGGCACCCCCCACTTGAGGTCCCGGGTGACGGCGCGGGCTCGCAGCGCGTCCCTCAGCCAGGAGCGGGGCCCGACCAGCCCAACTGTGACGTATTACAGCCTACCCTCACCTTGTCCCTACAGCTAGGCAGCGGCACCGGCACCCCCCACTTGAGGTCCCGGGTGACGGCGCGGGCTCGCAGCGCGTCCCTCAGCCAGGAGCGGGGCCCGACCAGCCCAACTGTGACGTATTACAGCCTACCCTCACCTTGTCCCTACAGCTAGGCAGCGGCACCGGCACCCCCCACTTGAGGTCCCGGGTGACGGCGCGGGCTCGCAGCGCGTCCCTCAGCCAGGAGCGGGGCCCGACCAGCCCAACTGTGACGTATTACAGCCTACCCTCACCTTGTCCCTACAGCTAGGCAGCGGCACCGGCACCCCCCACTTGAGGTCCCGGGTGACGGCGCGGGCTCGCAGCGCGTCCCTCAGCCAGGAGCGGGGCCCGACCAGCCCAACTGTGACGTATTACAGCCTACCCTCACCTTGTCCCTACAGCTAGGCAGCGGCACCGGCACCCCCCACTTGAGGTCCCGGGTGACGGCGCGGGCTCGCAGCGCGTCCCTCAGCCAGGAGCGGGGCCCGACCAGCCCAACTGTGACGTATTACAGCCTACCCTCACCTTGTCCCTACAGCTAGGCAGCGGCACCGGCACCCCCCACTTGAGGTCCCGGGTGACGGCGCGGGCTCGCAGCGCGTCCCTCAGCCAGGAGCGGGGCCCGACCAGCCCAACTGTGACGTATTACAGCCTACCCTCACCTTGTCCCTACAGCTAGGCAGCGGCACCGGCACCCCCCACTTGAGGTCCCGGGTGACGGCGCGGGCTCGCAGCGCGTCCCTCAGCCAGGAGCGGGGCCCGACCAGCCCAACTGTGACGTATTACAGCCTACCCTCACCTTGTCCCTACAGCTAGGCAGCGGCACCGGCACCCCCCACTTGAGGTCCCGGGTGACGGCGCGGGCTCGCAGCGCGTCCCTCAGCCAGGAGCGGGGCCCGACCAGCCCAACTGTGACGTATTACAGCCTACCCTCACCTTGTCCCTACAGCTAGGCAGCGGCACCGGCACCCCCCACTTGAGGTCCCGGGTGACGGCGCGGGCTCGCAGCGCGTCCCTCAGCCAGGAGCGGGGCCCGACCAGCCCAACTGTGACGTATTACAGCCTACCCTCACCTTGTCCCTACAGCTAGGCAGCGGCACCGGCACCCCCCACTTGAGGTCCCGGGTGACGGCGCGGGCTCGCAGCGCGTCCCTCAGCCAGGAGCGGGGCCCGACCAGCCCAACTGTGACGTATTACAGCCTACCCTCACCTTGTCCCTACAGCTAGGCAGCGGCACCGGCACCCCCCACTTGAGGTCCCGGGTGACGGCGCGGGCTCGCAGCGCGTCCCTCAGCCAGGAGCGGGGCCCGACCAGCCCAACTGTGACGTATTACAGCCTACCCTCACCTTGTCCCTACAGCTAGGCAGCGGCACCGGCACCCCCCACTTGAGGTCCCGGGTGACGGCGCGGGCTCGCAGCGCGTCCCTCAGCCAGGAGCGGGGCCCGACCAGCCCAACTGTGACGTATTACAGCCTACCCTCACCTTGTCCCTACAGCTAGGCAGCGGCACCGGCACCCCCCACTTGAGGTCCCGGGTGACGGCGCGGGCTCGCAGCGCGTCCCTCAGCCAGGAGCGGGGCCCGACCAGCCCAACTGTGACGTATTACAGCCTACCCTCACCTTGTCCCTACAGCTAGGCAGCGGCACCGGCACCCCCCACTTGAGGTCCCGGGTGACGGCGCGGGCTCGCAGCGCGTCCCTCAGCCAGGAGCGGGGCCCGACCAGCCCAACTGTGACGTATTACAGCCTACCCTCACCTTGTCCCTACAGCTAGGCAGCGGCACCGGCACCCCCCACTTGAGGTCCCGGGTGACGGCGCGGGCTCGCAGCGCGTCCCTCAGCCAGGAGCGGGGCCCGACCAGCCCAACTGTGACGTATTACAGCCTACCCTCACCTTGTCCCTACAGCTAGGCAGCGGCACCGGCACCCCCCACTTGAGGTCCCGGGTGACGGCGCGGGCTCGCAGCGCGTCCCTCAGCCAGGAGCGGGGCCCGACCAGCCCAACTGTGACGTATTACAGCCTACCCTCACCTTGTCCCTACAGCTAGGCAGCGGCACCGGCACCCCCCACTTGAGGTCCCGGGTGACGGCGCGGGCTCGCAGCGCGTCCCTCAGCCAGGAGCGGGGCCCGACCAGCCCAACTGTGACGTATTACAGCCTACCCTCACCTTGTCCCTACAGCTAGGCAGCGGCACCGGCACCCCCCACTTGAGGTCCCGGGTGACGGCGCGGGCTCGCAGCGCGTCCCTCAGCCAGGAGCGGGGCCCGACCAGCCCAACTGTGACGTATTACAGCCTACCCTCACCTTGTCCCTACAGCTAGGCAGCGGCACCGGCACCCCCCACTTGAGGTCCCGGGTGACGGCGCGGGCTCGCAGCGCGTCCCTCAGCCAGGAGCGGGGCCCGACCAGCCCAACTGTGACGTATTACAGCCTACCCTCACCTTGTCCCTACAGCTAGGCAGCGGCACCGGCACCCCCCACTTGAGGTCCCGGGTGACGGCGCGGGCTCGCAGCGCGTCCCTCAGCCAGGAGCGGGGCCCGACCAGCCCAACTGTGACGTATTACAGCCTACCCTCACCTTGTCCCTACAGCTAGGCAGCGGCACCGGCACCCCCCACTTGAGGTCCCGGGTGACGGCGCGGGCTCGCAGCGCGTCCCTCAGCCAGGAGCGCGGCCCGACCAGCCCAACTGTGACGTATTACAGCCTACCCTCACCTTGTCCCTACAGCTAGGCAGCGGCACCGGCACCCCCCACTTGAGGTCCCGGGTGACGGCGCGGGCTCGCAGCGCGTCCCTCAGCCAGGAGCGGGGCCCGACCAGCCCAACTGTGACGTATTACAGCCTACCCTCACCTTGTCCCTACAGCTAGGCAGCGGCACCGGCACCCCCCACTTGAGGTCCCGGGTGACGGCGCGGGCTCGCAGCGCGTCCCTCAGCCAGGAGCGCGCCACCGCTCGGGCGGGGCCGGACCAGCCGTCTTGTGAGCGCGAGATCCAGGTCCGCAGGGCGGGCTCCAGCTGAGGGTAGTTAGGTGTTAGTTAATTACATTGATACATACATATAAATCACGCCCCTTTCCCGTAGGGGTAGGCAGAAACCACTTCTTTCCACTTGCTACGATCCTTACGTACTTGTTTCGCTTCGTCCACTTTCATTATTTCTTTCATATATGCTCTTCGGTTTAGGGTACTCTTGACCTGGCCTTTTTTCAGGACGTCCCTAATTTGGTCTCGAAACGTCCGCCTAGGTCTACCCCTTCCAACACTTCCATTCACACTCGCCTTATACACTTTTTTCGTAAATCGTTCTTCATTCATTCTCTCGACATGGCTAAACCATCTCAGCATACCTTTCTCAATTTTTGTCACTACATCTTCTTTCAGATCACAACGTTTCCTTATCTCACTAATTCTTATCCTGTCACTCAGTTTAACTCCTATCATACTTCTTAACGCTCTCATCTCAACTGCATTTATTCTGCTTTCATGTTTCTTCTGCCATACCCAACTTTCACTTCCGGTCATGAGTGTCGGAACCAACACCCCCCCCCCATTTAGAGCCAAACGAGCCTTGTTAGACAGCTTCCGACTGCTCATAAAGGAGTGCAAAGCTCCATTCACCATGTTTCCTGTATTCACTCTTCTTTCAATATCACTCTCACACTTTCCATCTCTTGTAAACTTTGAACCCAGATACACAAACTTGTTCACCTGTTCTATTTGTTCATCTCCAATCACGATATTGCAGCATGTCACTGACTCATCTCTTTCGAACACCATCACTTTCGTCTTCTTTACATTCATCTTCATTCCCTTTCTAACAAAAGCTCCATTCGTAGCAGTTACCTCCTCTTCGGCCGAGGACGCAAGTAATACTTGGTCATCAGCATAGAGAAGACATTGGACGAGTAACTCATTCATTCTCAACCCACTTTCATTTTCTTTTAGCTCTGCCAAGCAATTGTCTACGAACAGATTAAACAGCCACGGTGACGCTACACATCCCTGTCTAACATATTTTTCGACATTAAACCATTAAGTGTACGCCCCGTTTATCTTTACACAAGCACTAGAATTCCTATAAAGAGATTGCCGTGCTCGTATGATGATACTGCTCACACCGTACCCGGACAATGCTGACCACAATTCATTCCTCACCACTCTATCATAGGCCTTTTCTAGATCTACGAACGCGCAATAGACCTTCTTGTTTTTAGCCAAACACTTTTCGGCTATGCACCGCAAAGAAAAGACCTGATCCGTACATCCCATTCCCTTCCTAAATCCGGTTTGTGCATCCCATACTTTTTCGTCTGTTTCATGCACAACCCTTACAATCAACACTTTCGCATACAATTTACGGACGACGCTGAGAAGGCTTATACCGCGGTAATTTATGCAGTTCTGCCATGGCCCTTTTCCCTTATATAAAGGCACGATTACGGCTTTGCACCAGTCTCCCGGTACTTGCCCATTTCTCCAGCGGTACAGCTGGCTAACCACAATGCCCTGTCCGGCCCTCAGCATCTCGGCGGTAATCCTGTCACACCCTGCAGCCGTAACCTAATCTCATACCATTCAACGCTTTGACTCCATCCTCCATCCAATAAGTGTTGGAAGCATGCACTGAGAAACTTTCAGCTTTTATAAAATGACGAAGGTCTGGCCCTCACCGGCTCTTGGGTTATTATATTCGTTTTAATTAATCAATTAATCAATTAGTTACCTAAAAGTGATGCTACCACCGATTCGGAATGTAGACTCTACAGATAAGAATCGGCAGGAAAATCCGCAGTTGCTCTTTTAATAAAGAATGTTTTATTACGAAATGAATAAAATCCTGAATGAAAGATGAAACCACTAAACACACATCAGATTTTTTTTTTTTTAACCGACTTCAAAAAAGGAGGAGGATACTCAATTCGGATAACTTCGTCGTTTATGAACTGATTTTGCCGATTCTTTTTTTGTTAGAAAGGAGATGTCCCGAGGGTGGTACCATGATAAGGAACCCGGGATCTGATGATGGCATCCTAGAGAAATCGAGGGCAACCCTCGAACATCGTAGTGATGACTAGTGCGTTTGTTAATTTTTTTAATCTACTCACGTTGTATTACTTGTCGATGTAATTGAAGTCGGTTTATTTCGTTTGATATCAAACACAATTTTGATTCTTTTCTTTTAATATGGCAATACACAACATAAAGTATGACAGAAACCCACCTGTCCAAGCTCCAGGAACATTTGCTCGCTGGGCCTCACGGCCGGCCGGAAGGCACAGAGCTTACAGCGGGGCTCGATAAGCTCGATAGCGTTTATAAGCTTCCCACACTTGTCGCACTGGTCCCCCCTCGCGTCCGGGTACAGGCAGCCCGGGTGGGGACATGTGCCCTCCACGAATCTGGGGGGGGGGGGGGTTGATAAGTATCTATTTCCCGAGACAATACATAAACACATTCCCCCTAACCATGACATACATCTGTATGGCCAATGTCTGTATGGTTCGATTCCCGCACACGACAAACATTTGTATTGGCCATGCAGATGTTTGCTGTGGTCTGGGTGTTTGTACTTGTAAATTGTGTTTCCGGACCCCTGACACAGGAGTTAATCCTAGTGGGGGAGTGTGAAGCGTTTATTATTATTATTTACTAGCTGCCCGGACAGACTTCCTTCTGTCTGTTATGTTTTTTTTTTGTTTGTATAAAAACCTTTCGTGGGATTTTTAAGGAACATATAAAAAAAATTGCCGAATCGGTCGAGCCGTTCTCGAGTTATGCGCTTAGCAACATTCATTTTTATTATATAGATTTTATAGTTGTAGCATGCAACATGACACATGTAACATGTAACATGCACCCACCTGTCCGCCAGGAACCGCTCGCACTTCTCGCAGAACAGCTGCTCCACGGACTGTTTGCTGACGAAGCCGTTGTCCATCAGCTTCAAGAACATTTTCTGTGCTATTCTGTGGGACGAGAAAATATCATCACTTATAAAACAAATACAGATTTAAATTAACTATAAAATTAAAAATAGTTATTAAACTGACTTCTAATACCTGTCTGTCTATCTGTGTGTGTGTGTGTGTGTGTGTGTGTGTGTGTAAAAGGAAAAAATGCCTTTTGTGTGCAATTTAGAGTTTTTTTTTTGAAGTTTTGAAATATATTTTTTCTAATTTCACGTAGGGTGGCTATCCAGTATCCATATACACGCTCCCCTTCAGAAAAAGGCGTACGTACTACTCGACCTTACAGAAGACCACAGCTAAATAATACTGCTTTCAATCAGTGTTGTGTTCCTGTTGGTGAGTAAGGTGACCAGAGCTCCTGGGGGGGATTGGGGATAGGGTCGGCAACGCGCTTGCGATGCTTCTGGTGTTGCAGGCGTCTGTAAGCTACGGCGATCGCTTACCATCAGGTGAGAACAAAAAAACAATATTCTATTGGAAAATGATTGGGTAAAAGTATAGTAGTAACTCAGTCTGTTCGGGCGTGCTGGTCCTTCCGAAGTGATCGAACCCGATGTCGAACCAGCGATACACCTCGTTGTGGATCGCGAAGTACTTGTCGCAGATCTGGCGCGGCGTTACGCCTTCCTCTAACGCCTGGACAATATATTTAGTACAATTGTAAAATCTCTATATATATATATATATATATATATATAATTATATATATATATATATAAATAAATCGCTGAATGTGTTGCTAAGCGCAAATCTCGAGAGCGGCTGAACCGATTTCGCTAATTCTTTTTTCATAATATTCCTTAAAGTACGAGGATGAGTTTTACGGAGAGAAAAATTTTAAAAATTGCCTAAAAAAGTCTAAAAACAACACTTTTCTATCTATACTTATTATAAAAATAAGTCCCCCGGCCGCGTCTTTCTGTCCTCCTGTCTGTCTGTCTGTCTGAACGCGATAAACTCGAAAACTACGCAACGGATTTTTATACGGTTTTCAACAATAGAAAGAGTGATTCTTGAGGAAGGTTTAGGTATATAATTTATTATGTTTTAATGTAAATTAGCAGAAATACGGCGATAAATGTTGAAGAGGTCGCAAAAAATCTCGCCATCGGGGAGCTTTCCACGCGAACGCTGCGTAAACTAGCAAAGATATAGTTGTATAATGTACTAGCGGATTCAAAATCTATAAAAATGCTACAAAAAAGTCCGCGATAGCATATCTCTATCTCTTATGGTTGACTTACAATAACCACTTTTATGTTCAAATTTTTAATTAAAAACATTACGTTATTTTTAAAGATATTTTCTTTAGTTCAGTTATTATAAAGATATTTTCTTTACTTTAGTTCATTAATCCTTATCCAAATAAATATGTTAGTTAGCTTAAGAATTTAATTCATATTAAAATTGCCCTTTACACTATATCAATCAGATGAATAGTTTTTGAGATATCGTCGTTAGAAGTAATTATTAAAAATAAATAATGCGTAACGAAGTGGGCACGGGTCGGCTAGTATTCCCATACAAAAGATTCGTAATAATACTTAAAGTCAATTTGAACTTTAATATTAGGCGGTACGAAGTTCGCCGGGTCAGCTAGTTACAAATAAAATAAAAAATTGCGTGCGCACAAAGTACACAGTTATGTCAGAAGTGAAACTTCTTTGGCAAACTAATTAAAAAAACTAATAATTAACGCTGCAACTGACAATATTATTATTGAGTTTTTTTTTGTTTAAGTTTTTTGTTCGAGTTTTACCACGTCTATGACTAGATGGCGATAGTTCTAGATAAAATCGCACTGGCAAAATTATTTCTTGTTATAAGGTCATGCGGTGTTCCCAGCTATACCTTACCCATCCAAGTGCTGAACGTCATGACAAATCAAATTTTACCCCTCATGCGCCTAAAGAAGTTTCACTTCAAAAAAATCACGCGTCATAGTCTACGGTCCCTCTCTTGGATTATTATGTTACACTGTGTCGGGGGTCCGGAAACACACACAACACACAAGCACAAACGCCCAGACCACGACAAACATCCTATGAACGTCCCACTGCTGGCCAGCTGGTTAAAATATAGCCTATCTCACTCAGTGATAATATAGCATCCTATCGGTAAAACAATTCTTTAAATCGCTCCAGTAGCATCTAAGTTCATCCATTACAAACATAATCTTATATATAAAATTTTCGTGTCATAATGTTAGTTACAATACTCCTCCGAAACGGCTGGACAGATTTTTATGAAATTTTGTGTGCATATCGGGTAGGTCTGAGAATCAGCCATCTATTTTTCATACCCATAAGTTATGGGGAGGGAGGGGAGGGAGATTAAGGGGGTTAATAAACCATTTGCGGGGTCAGCTAGTACTAATATAGAAGTATAGAGAAACAAGTATGTATAAGAGTATGACCCACCTTGGTCTCGGTGGCCGTGCCGTACTCGTCCGTGCCACAGATGAACAGCGCGTTGTAGTCGCACAGGCGACAGTACCTGCACAGACATACTCTGTACGTACTTTACTGAACTAGGTGAGAAAGATAATTATTGAAGCTTATTGAAGTAGAATAATAAATATAAGTAAGATAGACAGATTTTTATGTTGTTTGTTGCAGGCGATGGTAAGCGATTACCGTAGCCTATAGACGCCTGCAACGCCAGAAGAATCGCAAGCGCGTTGCCGACCCTATCCCCAATATCCCCCCAGGAGCTCTGGTCACCTTACTCACCAACAGGAACACAACACTGCTTGAAAACATTATTTAGCTGTGGTCTTCTGTAAGGTCGAGGTACTTCCCCAGTCTAAAAATGGGAGTTCCACAGGGATCAATTCTAGGTCACTTTGTTTTTCTAATATACATAAATGATCTGCTACTTTATGATCGACTATTCAATTAAAGTGATTCAAGATTTCGATTATATAAAAGTGTGTGTGTATGTTTGTCACCTGGCGAATATGTCAGCGGAGAGCACACAGCCGATGATGTTCCCGAGGTGGGGCACGTTGTTGACGTACGGCAAGGCAGACGTTATCAAAACGTTCTTCTTGCCTTTTATCGGCAACCTGCAACATTTTAATGTCTATTAAATACCATTTTCATTAAACTACCTTAAAAATCTTCAAAAACACTTGAGTAAACACCATTGTATGAGATACGTACAGCAAAATATATTTAACATTATAGAGACCAATAACAGATTTGATTCCGGTACGATGCTTTGTTACTTTCCTCGGAGGATATGGAAAGCTATCGAAGTGTTATCATGTACACCTGAAAATGGTGTTAACTTTAGCAAGGAATATATCTGCCATCACGCAGTAGAGAGCTGAGTTTACAAATATGAAGATATACAATTATACATAACAATCGATTGTTCACCGTTTAGATTTTTACTTTGTCTTGAGTACAAGTAAAGTGACATAACATTTGTCTATGTCTGGGTATATTACATTAATTATCTAGATATGTATTATTAACCAAAAACTAACACGACTTTCTCCTCCTTTAGGGGTTCTTGCAAGTTCTGCAGTCCGTGGAGCCAGTTCTCTCTGGCAGCCTCGATCTCCTCCGCTGTGACGGTCGGCTCTTGAGATTCCGGAGTACTGAAATCAAGATTTATATTTATTATGTACTAGCATACCGCCCCGGCTTCGCACGGGTATTTAACTACTAACACTAAATTTTTTTGAAAACATAATATAGCCTATGTCACCCGCGGATAGATACACAGATAGCTTCCCATCAGTGAAAGAATTTTTAAAATCGGCTCAGTAGTTTCAGAGCTTATTCAATGCAAGCAAACAATCAAATACTTCCTCTTTATAATATTAGTATAGATATGTCTAGATTGTGCTGATACGATTTTAAAAATAATTCAAAATTAGAAAGATATTTTTTTGGAAATTTATTTGGAATTTATTCGGAAAAAAATTATTTGGAAAGCAACAAAGTCTGAATACGTCAAAGGCAATCTCAGATCAGACCAGCTTTGAGTCTAAATATTTATTTACAACCAAACTCCATATGAATGATGTAAAATTTCCTTCAGATTGATGGACAGTTCACCGCATCTGGCTGTAGCAGTTTTGGTTTTGATCCCAAAAATCCCTGCTCACTCCCTTTTTCCTCTCTCCCACCGCCTCTTCTCTCCCCCCCCCTTTTTTTTCTCCCTTATCTAAATACAGACTATGATAGCCAATAAATATATAAATCAGTACTTACCCAGCAGGGGAGGCTAAGTTAGTGACCTGTGGTATTCCCAAAGCTGAAGTTTGACCGAACGGACCGTCCGCTGAACCTCCCCACTGTTTTATCGCGTCCTGGGATATATAAGTACTTATTAATATAACAGAATCTATATCTTTTTGTATGATACATAATCTTTTGCCCACATCTCTGTTTTTGGTTGTTTCTTTAAAATGAATAAAACTCTGTATTTTCATAAAATATGTAATCTGTTTACCGATTATTTGTCGTTCTCTTAATATAAAACCGGCCAAGTGCAAGTCGGACTCGCGCACCGAGGTTTCCGTACAAAAATTATTGAAATTATTTTGACTATATGATCTAACTAAAAATTTATGCTTTTCGCAATTTTTCCTTTATCTATGCTATAAGATATCGTAACAAATTTCAAGATTCTAAGTTCACGGGAAGTACCCCGTAGGTTTTGATTCCCTTGCGTCTTGACAGACAGACGGACAATAAAGTGATCCTATAAGGATTCCGTTTTTTCCTTTTGAGGTGCGGAAACCTAAAAAAGATGTTATTGATACTAGTAACATTAAGTGAGATCAAGAGTAGAGAAGAGCACGGGGATGTGAGGTAAAGAAGGAACTGGAATGACATTCTTTTGAGAACAGCAGAACGAAGGCACTGCCTACTGCCTAATCTAACCTAACAGACTAATCCATACAATATTACTAGCTAATTTTAATAGGCGTTGACTTGTCTCATGAATAAAAAATAAATTAAAAATTTTAAAAAACCCAAAATTGAAATCGTTCATCCGTTCGCGACCTACGGTGCCACAGACAGACAGACAAACAGACATCAAACTTATAACACCCCTCTTTTTGCGTTGGGTGTTAAATATTTAAACATGTAAAGTTCAAATATTAAGTGAAAAAATATTAAAATGAAATGCAATGAAAACATTTATTTCGCCATAAGTTGATACACACGCTTAAAGTCAAAATATTAAGTGAAGTATTAAAAACATTTTATTGAAAAGATTTCACTTCATTTTTAGGGTTCCGTAGCCAAAGGGTAAAAACGGGACCCTATTACTAAGACTTCGCTGTCCGTCCGTCCGTCCGTCCGTCTGTCACCAGGCTGTATCTCAAAAACGGCGATAGCTAGACAGTTGAAATTTTCACAAATGGTGTATTTCTGTTGCCGCTATATCAACAAATACTAAAAACAAAATAAAATAAATATTTAAGGGGGGCTCCCATACAAAAACGCGATTTTTTTTTTAAATTTGTATACCTACTGTTGTTTACACAGTCAATGGTACGGAACCCTTCGTGCGCGAGTCCGACTCGCACTTGGCCAATTTTTTATATATTTTAGAAAAATATACGTCACCTGTACAGCCTTAGCGTTCAACAGTCCATCCGCCCATTTAATGATACCGGGATATTCTGTAAGATACTGCTGTCGGTGCTCCTTGTTGTGACACAGAGGGTACACGGTGCTCCATATTGATACGTCTGCCGCTGACAGCTTATCCTAGAAAATAAAATTTCAAATTAACAAATCTATACTAATATCACAGATTATAAAGCTAAAGAGTTTGTTTGTTTGTTTGATTGCACTAATCCCGATTAGCTACTTAGCTACTGGGGCGAATTGAATTTTTATTTTAGTGTTGACTAGCTTCTGCGCGCGACTTCGTCGGCGTGGACTCCGCTCCTATTGGTCTTAGCGTGATGGTACATAGCCTATAGCCTTCCTCGATAAATGGGCTATCTAACACTGAAAGAATTTTTCAAATCGGCCCAGTAGTTCCAGGGATTACCGCGTTCAAACAAACAATCAAACAAACAAACTCTTCAGCTTTATTATATTAGTATAGATTAGGCTATATTGTATTTTAGTATGTTTTTTCTTATAAAATTAACGCGAATGAAACCGCGACGCACAGCTAGTTTAGTATATGCTTGTAGATAAGTATAACTCTTTTTATAATAGCCGACTCAGTAAACGTCTTTGTTACACACATTTTTATTTTTATGGATTAAACGAAAATTATTTTTATAATCGGGAACAAAATTACACAAGGAAAAATTTTTTTTTATCCTACTTGAACTCCGTCTAAAATACCACAAGTATCAAAATGTCTGAAAAAGATTCGTTTCATAGAAAAGCAGGAAAATATGTCAAAAATTATTCGTTTGATATCGTAATGTGTCCAATAGCTTTATAAGCAACAACTTGAAATTAATAATTTATAAAGTTTTAAAAAAATAAATTCTATTACTAAGCTAGGAACTTTGGACTGGGGAAGTACTTCGATGTCACAGAAGGTCACAGCTAAATAACACTGCTTTCAAATAGTGTTGTATTGCTGTGGTGAGTGAGGTGAGGAAGGCGAGCTGTGTGAGGAAGCTACAACTCCCAGAGAGGGTTGGGGACAGGGCCGGATTTAAGGGAGGGCAACAGCAATAGAGACTTCGGAAAAAAATTAAATTCAGACTAGTAAACATTAGTAAATAACTTTTCCTTCCATATTTTTTCCCCTCCACTCCACTCCTTTCTTGCCCCGATGCCTTCAAACCTCTAAATCTGGCCCCGGTCTGAGATAGAGTAGGTAATGCACTTGCCATGCTTTTTATGTTGCAAGTACACACAGGTTACAGTAACTGGTTACCATTAGATTGCCAATAGGACTACTTGTCTCCATAGCAGTTTAACAAAAAAAAAAAAAACAATTCGTATTTTTTTTTTGCGTTTCCCAAACGAGGAAATTCTAAAATGTTTATTATTATATATTTTTTGTTATTATATCAAAATTTCGATCCGGTGGGATTTGAACCCGCACCCCTGACATACCGTGTCGGTGCTCTAGCCATTAAGCTATAGAACGATGTTCCCGCCGAATCGAAATTTGTTATGATTTTGCTCGGTTTTAAGCAAGTTTTTAAAAAAAAAAAAACAAGTTAACTTACTCCAAGAATATACTGATGTTCCTTTAACAGTCCATCAATCGTCAATAGTAGTGAGTTCAGTGCCTGTTTAAGGTCGGACGGTACAGATTTGCTTGTTAACACTGAAGCTACCGTCGGCTGTAATCTTGTGGCTTCCCATTCAAGCATTTGCTGACTGAAAATTTTATTAAATGCTAAAATTCAGTTGGTGAAGAAGTTGTATTTTTTTTTTATGCATTTCACAATTTATAAATTTGCCAAGAATACATAGTAAGCATATTAAATGAATGTTATAAGTGCTTACTTTTCTAAAACAAATTTCATAAAATATTGCACAACGTTTCATTATCATAATAATATAACAGGAGTAAATATTCATATCTAATATACAAATAAATAAAATTGGAGTGTCTGTTTGTGATAATAAAATAACGGCTTTTTACTAAATGCATATGGATGTATATATACACGGTACATATACAAAAATAACATTTTTGACAATTTTTGTCTGTCTGTCTGTCTGTTTGTTCCGGCTAATCTCTGAAACGGCTGGACCGACTTTGATGGGACTTTCACTGGTAGATAGCTGATGTAATAAGTAACTTAAGCTACTTTTATTTTAGAAATTTATTTATTTTATAAAACTGGGAACTGAACAATAACTTTTTTTTTTGTTAAATTCCTCGCGAACAAAGTCGCGGGCACAGCTAGTACTCCATATAGATTATAAGCCATTTTCAGACTATCCTTCAAACATTTACTTCCCCAATGGACCATTTTCTTTACATTTATAATTGCTTAACAATAGTAATGAAACTCACCACTGTCCATTCTCCGAGAGATCCAAAATTGGGAATAAATACTGTGTGGCTGCGTTACTGCTAAAGAAGCTGAGCTCATCGTCCACAACCAGCAGCGGGAGTGACTTCGGCCCTGCGGACACGTCTGCCGTGCAGACCAGCGCTCAGTACCCTCACCGTTAGTGACATGCTTATGTTTATTATAGAATTTTGATATGTATTCTACATATATAGACATGGCATGAGGTTGTATGATGTATGTATTTATTATATATGTGAGTGATGAAATTGAATGAGTGTGATATTTTATTTATTTTTAATAAATTGAAAATGAGTAATTGCTATGTGCTTCCTTCGATTAACATGATCAAAAGCCATGCAATAACACGCCAAGATAAAAAGTTAAGCAAAATGATTTGAGTATAATTAAAATTCTAAAAGGCAAAAAGAAAATAATGAAGAATAAATGACCAAAAGGGCAGGAAATAAAATTTTCAAGCAATAGGTTCTATAGCACCAAGAGATATACACTATTTTATTCTACACATTTCTTTTTACTGTGACATTTTTAAGATAATAACTTTTTTTTTAATTATTTATTATTAAATAGGCGATAGTAGATTCTTAGAAGAATTCTTAGAAAATTAGATTAGACTTGTAAGTGGATTTTCCCACTTAATATAATGTGCATAATAATTTGTAAAGACCATAGAAAAAAGGAGGTAAAAAATAAATTTTGATGAGTAACCAAAAAAGAATCTGATAAAATATCACTATTCTAAATAAAATGCCTTCACTAACTCAATGAATATGAAAATATAAAGCATGATATAGTATGAAAAATAGAAAACTTTTTCGTAAATTTATAAAAAATATAATAAATCTTATTGATACTACCTTCAAAAGTAGCTGTCTCCAGTTTTATCTTTTTGCCCGCTAAATTTGCCGCTATGAGCAATTTTAGCGTTGCAGTATTATTTTCATTAGTATAGATCTTCATTATAAATAATTTTAAGTAAATAAGTTACACTAATAATCTAAGTTTCGCAAAACATAACCTATAGTAAGATTATGGTAAGATTCTTATTGGAGCTAGGGACACGAAAAAAGTATCGATACTTTGTGGTATCGAGTACATTTCCTTTCGATACCGATACTTTAGTACTCGATACTTTGCATTCGATACTTTTACTCAATGAGTACTTTTTGGCAGGTATCGTATCGAAAGATTTACATGAGTACTATTACACTTTTTCCTGAAATTTTGAAAACATTTATGCAGTATTTGTACGATAATTTAAAGCGACGACCTTTTTAACCGACTTCCAAAAAAAGAGGAGGTTCTCAATTAGACTGTATTTTTTAAATATATGTTAGCTCAAAACTTTTAACTGGGTAGACCGATTTCGATGAATTTTGTTTTAATTGAAAGGTGTTGCGTGTCATGTGGTCCCATTTAAAATTTAAATGAGATCTGACAAGAACTTTTAAAGATATATCTAATAGTCTATAGTCTTTACTCGACTACTTCTTCGTTGACCAACGTTGTATTATACCGTATAACTTTTTACTCGGTGTACCGATTTTGATGTTTTTAATTTAATCGAAAGCTAAGGGCCTATGCAAACCACGTTTTTTAAACGCGCCGTCGACGCGCGTTTGAATCGATACAAACGCCAACAAACTGCTCTGTAGGATAAAAACGCGCCGTCAACGCGCGTGTCACGCGATACAGATGCGATGCAAACGCGCGTGTGTATCGACACCGACGCGCCGTCGAAGCGCGTTGAAACGATACAAACGCCAACAAACTGCTCTATAGGATAAAAAGGCGACGTCGCGCTTAAAAAACGTGGTTTGCATAGGCCCTAATACTTGTCATGTAGTCTTGTTTAAATTAGATGGAGATCTGATTACAACTTTTTGAGTAATTTTTTAACGGTTCACAGGAAAGTGGACATAAGGTGCCAATCAAACCACCAAGTGTAAATTCATGCGACGTTTCAATCCTTTATTGGACCATCATCAGGCATTTAAAATTTATAAATATGTGAGAAAGCTGTACAACACATATTTATAAATTTTAGATGCCTGATGAAGTGATGCATGAATTTACAATTGGTGGTTTGATTGGCACCTTATGTCCACTTTCCTGTGAACCGTTAAAAAATACTTATAAAAAATGGACACCTGGACACAACGTTAAATAATGAAAATTTTTGAGTAATCTTTAATAGCGCGTATTTACTTGACTATTTTTTCGTCTTATTACGTTGTATTAATTGTCAATGTAATTGAAGTCGGTTTTTTTTCGTTTGCTAGCAAACACAATTTTATTATTTTGGTCGACTGACATATTTGGAAACAGTCGTTCAGTATTTGTGCGAAATTTGAAGCGATCTTTTTTTTTAGAAGTTGAAGTATCAATTCCTTCCATTGAGTACTTTTGTACTCGATACCTCTAGAAGTATCGATACTTTTGTTTCGATACTTTTATGAGTACGATACTTTTTTTTCGATACTACTCATGAGTACAGTATCGATACTTTGTATTCGATACCGTGTCCCTAATTGGAGCTGGCACCTCTACGGTACGGTAGTTTCGCTAACATATGTCTATGACATAAATGACAGTATACGTCATGTATACGTCAACGATTTGCGATATGTTTGCGATATGTCGAATTGGACCACAGAGCATATGAATTGGACATTCGCGATCTAGGATGAAGAATACTAATATCGAATTGAACGCGTTTTCATCTAAACTACCTTGAGCTGACCTTCGGAGAACCCCTCAAATTAGAATTTACGCTCAGAATACAACCCCCTATCGACCCTTCATAATCCCCAAACTGCAGTATTTTATGTTTTTTTAACACATTTTCAGCCGTAATTTGACTGGACTAATCTATATCTAGGGAAATGACACCAAATCACGGTTTCATCTGAGTTTGAGAATATACCTATGTAACTTTTCTCTTATCTAAAAATATAATAATTCTTAATATTAAATGTTGATTCATGTTCCTTAAATGATAAATATTGAATCAAAATTATAATAGCATTCCGTTTTAAAATTATTTACGTTGTTTTATTGAAATATCATTACGTACGATTTTTTTCCTTGAAATATAGGCAAAATACGATCTTTAAATATTTTCTAGGATATGGTACGATCTTCTGAAAAATAAAGTTGGCAACACTGATGTCGTTGCGTCAACTGTCAAGTTGTCAACTTGTCAAGTTGCGTCGTTGACTCGTTCATGACTCGTTGCTTAGACAAAGAAACCCTTCAAGGCTCTGTCCTTAGTCCTTTGCTTTACAGCATCTACACCTTCGATCTCGAACTATCTGTCAACAATTTTTGCAACATTTTACAATACGCTGATGACATTGCCATTTATTATCGATCAAATTCAGTCGATGATATCACATTCCGGATTAACTCTGGTTTGCATTATCTAGGCCAGTGGCTGTCTGATCATGGCTTATCTTTATCGATAACCAAAAGCCAGGCAGTCGCTTTCTCCAGAAAAAGAGTGGTTCCTATCTTCGATTTGCATTATGGGGATCGGCGCATTGACCTCGTAGATAAGGCTAAATTTCTGGGAGTTATTCTCGATAACCGACTAAATGGAGTTTCTCATACAGAGTATATTTTAAAAAAATGTGAAAAAAGTATAAATGCACTTCGGGCAGTTTCAGGCGTTTGGTGGGGTTCTCACCAATATTCTCAAAAACTCCTTTACAATGCCATAGTTCGTAGCCATATAGACTATGGTTTATTCGTTTTAGACCCCATTATTAAATCAGCTTCAGAAAAACTAAATAAAATACAATACAAATGCCTTAGAATCATTCTGGGTGCCATGAAATCTACACCTACGAATGCTCTACAGGTTGAATGCGTTGATCCTCCGTTGCAAATAAGGAGACAATTCCTCTGTGACCGGTTTGTCGGTAAAATGTTACAGCTATCTTCACATCCCCTTTGGAGTCGTTTAAACGAACTCTCACAAATTCACAATCCCAACAAACCCGAATCATGTCTTTTAAATAGTTTCCTGTTCTTTACTAAACTTCCAAATCCATATATTCAACTGCCTCTAAATCCTCTTTTTTCTATCCCCTATAAAGCCCTCGTATACCGACCTAACATCGTTACGAACCTTGGTTTTGTCAAAGGTTCCCCGAACACTAAGACTCTCTTTAATTATGTTGTTCATCAAAATTGGTCCGATCACCTACTTATTTATACCGATGCGTCCAAACTCTCCACAGATAGTTGTGTTGGCGCAGCTTGCTGGATTCCAAAATTCAAAATTATTTTACAATTTAAATGTCCACCTGAATCATCTATATTCACTGGTGAAGCAGTCGCTATTTTGGAAGCTATTTTATATGCCCACTCCCATGACATTAGACAGACCGTTATTTTAACTGACTCCTTAAGTTGCCTATTAGCAATTAAGGAAAACCCGTTTCGTAGTAGGAAGAGATTTTTCATTATTTTGAAGATCAGGGAAGTTTTGTTTTTTTGTCATCAAAAGGGGGGGGGGGGCAAATCACTCTAGTTTGGATTCCCAGTCACTCCGGTATCCCTGGCAACGAGTCTGCAGATTCATGTGCCAAATCTGCCATTCAACTCGGCTCCCATGACCACTTTAAAAATTCATGTCACGATCTATGTAATGCAGCGAATACTCGGTTGGTCAAATCGTGGACATCATATTGGATATCATCCAGATTGATCAAAGGTAAATACTATGCTAGCCTTCAACCCGAAATCCCAAAACGACCATGGTTTTTCCGTTTTAGACACGCCGATCGTTGGGTCACTTCGACTATAGCAGGTTGCGTTTAGGACACGCGTGCACTCCCACTCATCTCGCTAAAATTAGAGTTCGGGACCATTCACTCTGTGAATGCGGCTTAGACGAAGGATCCACATCTCATATCCTGTTTAATTGCCCCAATCTCATTCATCCCTTATATGACGTACTCCCTCCCGAAGTCCCCCGTCCTTTAAATGTTGAATCTTTATTAATGTTTGTGTTTAGCCCTCTGTGTATGTTTTTATGTAAATATTTCAAATATAATAAAATTAAATTGTAAATATTACTATATATATATATTTAGTTACTTTATAGTTTAGTTAGATATTTAATTTAGTTAGTAGTTATATACATATAAATATTTTTATAGTTTTCCTGGCTGAGGATTTTGTGAATAAATTCATACTATTTTCATATATTTTCAAAATTTAATTACATTTTTAACTTTTATTCTCATATATACCGAACAATCTCCTTCGTGTGTTCTCCATGAATCATCCCACGTGACATTGGCGAAATGAATTGTGTCAACTTCAAACTGACAGTTGACACACCTGAAAGCATGGACTTAATACCTACTAACAGGACAGAGTACTCTGAAAATTTGTATTTATGAAAATGAACACTAAGTCAACGAATTAAGTATTATATTCGGTTGCGCATTATACAAATGCAAAAACGAGCCGAGAGAGATAGTCACAACGGAGGCCTTGTGTCTCGTTCTTTCATATTGCCAGCATAAAAATGTTTCTGATAAAAAATTATGGCTGACCTAAAACTCCATTGAAACAATTGTATTTTAATGTTATTTTAACAATTGTAAGTCAGCAAATCATAATTAAAATTGATTTCTTTAAATATATTCTTAAATAAAAAGAAAACACAAATTATTATTTTGCCTATTTCTTTTTTTTCTTACGGTAACCCTCGTAAACATCACAGTCTACATTGTTTAAGACAGTAATAAAACTGAATATAATGCTTAACACCTTGTGTTAGTGTTCATTTTCGTATAAACAAATTTCCATCTACAACTATGGTGACCATGCGTCACTTTATTCACTTTTATTGATATTAAAGAAATGTTTGTGTTATACTATTCGTTGTTCAAATAAAAATAAAATATTAAATTTAAAAGAATTGTAATGACATTATTTGGACTGTATTTACTTGCCAACTGTAACAAATATAGCATTTACTAGCTGTGCCTGCGACTTCGTCCGCGTGGAATAGTGACTTTGGACAGCATTTTTTTCAATACATGTTTTGGTTTATTTTGGATTATAAGCACCGTCGTTTGGTTATTAAGTTATTTACATGTTCAACGTGATTCTTTAAATTGGCATAACTTTTTATTTATGAACTGATTGACATAAAACAAACACTAAATGTTAAGTGAAGCCTAGCACAATATATTAGTGAAAACTACACCTAAATTGGATAAGCCGTTTCTGAGATGACAGACAAACACATTTCTGAAACAGACAAAAATTCTAACAATCATTGTTTTGAGTGCTATTTGCGTTGATAAAGGTCCTAATAATATTTTTTCTATATATCTTCCATTTCCATTCATACAGAAAGCGATCTGTTACATTTTTATTATATGTATTGATTTTGTAATCAATCCCTTGTGCCAAAGTTTTGTATATTGACACACATGAAAAACAAATAATAAATATAATAATATAATATTTATTATTTATTCATTATAAATAAATCTAATAATATAATAATAGTCGTCAATACTGGTGTCAGATTTTTCAAGTTTCCAAATCTTAATGTCACCCTATCAGAAAGGGACACAAGGCCTCCGTACTAACTATCTCTGTCGGCTCGTTTTTCAGCTGCGAGTGCTCTGTCCTGTTAGTAGGTATCACAGATTAAGTATTAGTTACTACGGTAGGTATTAAGTCCATGCCTGAAAGCCAAAGCACGTAGTGGTTATATACTCTTTTTCCCGTATAGTTATTGTACTCTGTGGCCAAACTCCAAAGCAAAGAACTGAACTGACAAAGAAACCTATGTCGTTGTTAGATAAAACTTATTTTCTTTAAAAAATACATTAATTTTATGAAACTATCTCAGGGATTAAAATTGTCACTAAAATGTAATTGTACTGTGTTTATATATAAATCAAAATACTTCAAACTTCGTATGAATTATAACCGGCATAATTCCAAAATGAGTATTATTTTCTTAGCGATTTCTTTTCAGTTTTCACGCAGAATATTGACAGTACCTACACAATTAAAAATAAATACGAAATTAAAAATAAATAAATATGGAGAACAGTAATAGTTATGCGAATGTATGCAGACTGTGTTTGAAAAGAGATTTACAGTTATATTCCATTAAGAATACGTACTTACAAGATGTTTACGAAAAAATAACTAATATTGAAGTAAGTCTAACTATTCTTTTTAACTACAAATTTTCATTAAAAGTTATATAATGTGTGTTAGTCATGGACTTGCGTGTTTCACCTTTTTTTAGTTTCTTTTTTTTTGAGTTTATGAAGTTATACCTACTTCTTTTGGAGTGTTACCGAAAAATATGATGAGAGTAAATTCCTACGATGCGCGCGCACACCAAAAAACCGATACCCTGAAGTTAGTCAGCGAAGAAGAAGTTAGCAACGTGAAGTTAGCTACCTATATAGCCAATGAAATATAAGTTCTTATATGCGTACATAAGTACACACACACACTTTTTTTGTAAAAAAAATGTTTATTTTTCAGCTTAACTCCACCTACATGCAGTCTCTGTGTTATATATGCGTGAAACGACTGAAACAATGTCACAAATTAATTGAACAAGCAGTTGAAACAGACAAGTTATTAAAAGATGCACTTCGGTGCGGAGTCGAGGTAAATGTTTCGAATATAATTTTTATTAATCCTTTTTTTTTATGTAACTAGGTCGGCAAACAAGCGTACGGCTCACCTGATGGTAGGACCGTTGCCTATAGACGCCTACAACACCAGAAGCATCTCAAGCACGTTGCCAACCCTAACCCCAATCCCCCAGGAGCTCTGGTCACCTTACTCACCAACAGGAACACAACACTGCTTGAAACAGTATTATTTAGCTGTGGTCTTCTGTAAGGTCGAGGTACTACCCCAGTCGGGCTGCTCCATATTTTGAGCAGGAAATTTCCTGCTGTGCCCTACCTCAGTTTATTATTTTTCGGCAGTAAAAACAAAATATTGTCAGTAATAATTACAAAAAAAGTTTTTTTATTAAGTATTATTTATTGTAGCAGGCTTATGGTGGCAGAGGCTGTTTTTATAAATTCACAATATTGAATTCAGTCTATAAAAAATTGTTTCATCTAATTAACAGATGAGGGAACATTTTGCTAATCCCGGATCTTAGACCATAAGAAGATTTTTATCACTAACAGATTAATATAATTAATACATTTTTAATAGTTTATAATAAATATTAATATTGAAATTATTAAATAAGAAACGATTTTTTTTTATGAGTGGTTCTAATTTATTCTGTTGTTTTCGCTAGTACAAGAGTTAAATAATAAAAAGAAAAAATCAGTTTTTATTTTTTTTCAATATGGCGTACCGTTTTTAAAAAAAATCCAAGATCATAATTTCATTGAAAATTAAAAAAAAATAGTTTCATAATGTTATCGTTATCGTAACATGGTTAAAAATTAAAAATAAAAAAATGACCTCGTTTTTTTTAAGGTTCTTATGAACCAATATTGCTCATATTTTTTTTCTTAGAAGGTACCATCATGCCCCAGAACATATCCGGTATTTAGACCAATCGATTCACACGGTGCTGAGAAATTTTTTTTTTACTGATTTTCATTATTTTCGGATTTTTTCGGAAACGGTAATAGATAAAAATCTGAAACTTGCAGCATCAAAGTATCTTATGAGTACCAACATTTCCTGAAATTATGAGCCCAATACCTTTCTGGGGCTGATTCGGTATGCTTATCGTCCTATGGCCTTTAAATTTTAACATTAGGTACATTAAAACGTTAGATAACATATACAGTGTTATGCAGTAACCAAATCAAATCAAAATAACTTTATTCAAATAGTCTTCAAAAGCACTTTCGAATGGTCATTTTACAAATTAAAATTATAAAAGTGACTATAATTTTATAAAGTGAAGCTTCCACTGATTCGGAATGTAGATTCTGCAGAGAAGAACCGACACTTTGCGAAACTTTGCAGTTATGCTCTTTTAAAAACAATATATAAACTGTGTTTTAGTACAAAATTAGTAATATCTTGCATGAAATACAACGTCACAAGTCCACACATCTTTATCAACTATGTAATCTTGTACCAAATAATAAGCTTTATCTAGTAATTTCTTTTTAATAAACACTTAACCCTAAGACTTACAGTATTACAACAAAATTTAAATAATTACTCCAATCTAGTGTCTCGGTAGACATTACCTTTGTATTATGCCATCGGCTTTGTAAAATTTTTCATGAAAACTAGCTGGCCCGCAAACACTGTTTTGCCATATATGTTACTAGCCGACCCGCGCGCACTTCGTTGGGCGTTAATTATGTTTGTGATGCAATTATGGTGTGTAGTTCTTCGTACTGTTTTATTAGGTTCATTGTTTAGAATTTGACGTATAAAATCGTAATAATATCTTGTATTTATTATTTTAAATTACAGAACCAAATAACATACTTTATAAATAAAATGTTGCTCCAACGCCATCTATCAAAAAGTTAAAAAACTTCGTCGTCGATAGAATAAAATAAGAGTAAATAAAATAAATAGACTAATAAATAGCGATAGATGGCGATAGTTTCTTTGCGATTTTGATAATATATTTTAATATTTTTCTTATTTAATGAATTTTTTGTACAATTACAATAAAATATGGCCTATGTCACTCCTGAATAGTGTAGCTTTTTGTTAGTGAAAGAATTTTCATTATCGGATCAGTATTTGCGAAGATTACCCCGTATATACAAACAAAGTTATAAACTTTTCCTCTTTATAATAATAGTATAGATTAGCCCCCTTAATCCAGCCCCCGTTATAACTTAGGGGTGGTCGATTCTCAGACCTACCCGATATGCAAACAAAATTTCATAAAAATCGGTCCAGCCATTTCGTAGGAGTATGGTAACTAACATTGTGACACGAGAATTTTATATATAAGATAATTCAATCAATCAGTCGAATAATATTTCCAGATTGATAAGATAGAATGTGTACAGACATTCACGCTGTCTGTATCATCGATATCGACTATCAACATATCTCTACATCCTGTGGAAAATGATATAAAAGAAGAGTCCGCTAAGATAAAAGAAGAATTAAAAGACATTTGGGATAACGGGATAAATGCCGTCTCCGATCAAATTGGTATGTAATTAAATCTATACTTTTATCTATACTTAAATCTATACCCTTAAATATTAATTTTATTTTAATTTTATAATTTATTATTAAAGTAAAAATACAACTGAGTATTTTGTGAATATTTCACACTAATTATTCACTAATTATTTCCTATACAAAAAACGTCATTATTGCCTATTTTTGCTCTCATACAATAAAAGTGATTTTTAGCCGCTTTTTGCCCGTTATTACAATCAATGTACCTAGTTGATGGTACGGAACCCTTCGTGCGCGAGTCCGACTCGCACTTGTTATTTTTTATACGTGGGGAAAATCCATCATGGATACCCTTATGAATCCCATCATGGTTATGTCAGACTCCTACTGACCAAAAACCATCCACGTGTGAGCAGACCTCCGCCTGAGTGGGGCGAGATGGGGTCGCGTTAGCAGTCTCCACCCCGCCCCGGCGGCTGGCCCGAATGTAAACGTCCGGGCCCCAGCACCCTGAGGGGCGGAACCCACAAGACCACCCCTCCCGACGACGCGTGGGATCTCAAGCCAGCCGAGGACCCCCCGACCCCCAGACGGCCACCCAACTTAGGGGACGCTCAACCGGACCAGTCTACCGTCTGCAGAATGGGAACACATGTCCAGGAGCGTCCCCCCCCTCCAAGCCAGGCAGGCCTGACCTCCAACGCCTGGCATCACGATGTTGGGGGTCAGGCCCGCCCGACCTCCAACGCCGGATCGCACCGAACAACCGATCAAAGCTCCAGGGAGCCAGCACAGCCCGGCCCTCACACATCACGTCTGCCGGATTGTACCAGCAACCGAGCAAAGCTCCAGGGAGCCAGCACAGCCCGGCCCTCACACATCACGTCTTCCGGATTGTACCAGCAACCGAGCAAAGCTCCAGGGAGCCAGCACAGCCCGGCCCTCACACATCACGTCTGCCGGATTGTACCAGCAACCGAGCAAAGCTCCAGGGAGCCAGCACAGCCCGGCCCTCACCCATCACGTCTGTCGGATGGCACCAGCAACCGAGCAAAGCTCCAGGGAGCCAGCACAGCCCGGCCCTCACACATCACGTCTGCCGGATGGCACCAGCAACCGATCAAAGCTCCAGGGAGCCAGCACAGCCCGGCCCTCACACATCACGTCTGCCGGATTGTACCAGCAACCGAGCAAAGCTCCAGGGAGCCAGCACAGCCCGGCCCTCACACATCACGTCTTCCGGATTGTACCAGCAACCGAGCAAAGCTCCAGGGAGCCAGCACAGCCCGGCCCTCACACATCACGTCTGCCGGATTGTACCAGCAACCGAGCAAAGCTCCAGGGAGCCAGCACAGCCCGGCCCTCACCCATCACGTCTGTCGGATGGCACCAGCAACCGAGCAAAGCTCCAGGGAGCCAGCACAGCCCGGCCCTCACACATCACGTCTGCCGGATGGCACCAGCAACCGAGCAAAGCTCCAGGGAGCCAGCACAGCCCGGCCCTCACACATCACGTCTGCCGGATGGCACCAGCAACCGAGCAAAGCTCCAGGGAGCCAGCACAGCCCGGCCCTCACACATCACGTCTGCCGGATGGCACCAGCAACCGAGCAAAGCTCCAGGGAGCCAGCACAGCCCGGCCCTCACACATCACGTCTGCCGGATGGCACCAGCAACCGAGCAAAGCTCCAGGGAGCCAGCACAGCCCGGCCCTCACACATCACGTCTGCCGGATGGCACCAGCAACCGAGCAAAGCTCCAGGGAGCCAGCACAGCCCGGCCCTCACACATCACGTCTGCCGGATGGCACCAGCAACCGAGCAAAGCTCCAGGGAGCCAGCACAGCCCGGCCCTCACACATCACGTCTGCCGGATGGCACCAGCAACCGAGCAAAGCTCCAGGGAGCCAGCACAGCCCGGCCCTCACACATCACGTCTGCCGGATGGCACCAGCAACCGAGCAAAGCTCCAGGGAGCCAGCACAGCCCGGCCGGCAAGCCGCGCTTTCGCGCTACAGGGCGGGCAAGCGAACTTTGGCAGTAGGCTCTAAACAGCGTTAATTTTACCTCTGCATTACAACGCGCAAATCTGCGGGCCAACATATTGCCCCGGACCGACAGCGCCCTTCGCTCCCTCTATATCACCGTCGTCCACGAGGCGCTCGTTAACTATATGGCCGAGATACTTGAACTCCGCCACCTGTTTCAGGGGAAATCCACACGATCGTATGATTGGCTGAAAAATGGTGGGTTTGTTTTTTCCCCTGAACACAAGGAACTCGCTCTTTTTGGCGTTGTATCTGAGTCCATTTCTCTCAGCATAGTCCTCACAGATTTTAAGCAGAACCATGTCACCCGCATAGCTGATGTTGTTTATAAAGACACCGTCCACTGAGCATCCGACACCAGCTCTGCTCAGCCCCTCTATCAGCTGGTTGACAAAAAGGTCAACAAACTATGCAAACCACGTTTTTTAAACGCTTTTATCCTACAGAGTAGTTTGTTGTCGTGTGTATCGATACAAACGCGCTTCACCGGCGCGTCTGTAACGATACACACGCGCGTTTGCATCGCGTCTGTATTGCTACACGCGCGTCAACGGCGCGTTTTAGAAACGCGCGTCGACGCGCTTTTATTATACAGGTGTGCAAAGGTCTACAGGCTGCGTCTGACTCGCGCGTGTATCGCGTCTGTATAGCTACAAACGCGCGTCGACGGTGCGTTTAAAAAACGTGGTTTGCATAGGCCCTTAGACTTCGCTGTCCGTCTGTCATCAGGCTGTATCTCAAGAATGGCGATAGCTAAACAGTTGAAATTTTCACAAATTATGTATTTCCGTTGCCGCTATAACAACAAATACTAAAAACCAAATAAAATAAATATTTAAGGGGGGTTCCCATACAAGAAACGCGATTTTTTGCCTATTTTTTCTCGATATCAATAAATGATATCAGTAAGTACCTACACTTGAAATATTCATAAAATATTTAATTTTACTTTAATAATAAACTAGCCGACCCGTGCCCACTTCGTTGCGCATTAATTATTTTTAATAATTACTTCTAACGACGATATCTCAAAAACTATTCATCTGATTGATATAGTGTAAAGGGCAATTTTAATATGAATTAAATTCTTAAGCTAACTAACATATTTATTTGGATAAGAATTAATACTGCACTAAAGAAAATAGCTTTGAAAATAACGTAATGTTTTTAATTACTATTTTGAACATAAAAGTCGTTATTGTAAGTCAACCGTAAGAGATAGAGATATGCTGTCGCGGACTTTTTTGTAGCATTTTTATAGATTTTGAATTCGGTAGTACATTACTTAACTATATCTTTGCTAGTTTACGCGGCGTTCGCGAGGAAAGGTCCCCGTTGGCGAGATTTTTTGCGACCTCTTCAACATTTATCGCCGTATTTCTGCTAATTTACATAAAAGCATAATAAATTATATACCTAAACCTTCCTCAAGAATCACTCTTTCTATTGTTGAAAACCGTATAAAAATCCGTTGCGTAGTTTTCGAGTTTATCGCGTTCAGACAGACAGGAGGACAGAAAGACGTGGCCGGGGGACTTATTTTTATAATAAGTATAGATAATAAAATTGAAATAAAAAAATATATTTTTATATACAATATGACTAGTAAATTTGTAATAATATTGAATGATAAGATTCAATCCGTGATTGTCATTCGAATTATGTAAAAAAAATAGGTACT
Organism: Melitaea athalia; assembly: GCA_905220545.2. Lineage (NCBI taxonomy): Eukaryota > Metazoa > Arthropoda > Insecta > Lepidoptera > Nymphalidae > Melitaea > Melitaea athalia. The sequence continues at coordinate 11,263,192 of HG992205.1, forward strand.
TAATTTTTGTCCAAATTTTCATATATTTCAATCAATCCACTCCGCCCCGGACCGCTGAGGAGATCAGTCGCGTATTAAGTAACGACAGTTTCAAGTGTGTTTAAAGTGATAGTACTGTGTGAGTAAGACAGCTATAAGTTTACTGGTGTTATTCTTAAAGTGTGTGCGCCCGCGCAAGCCCTTCCCCCTGTACGGATCGTATGCCGACGGCAACGCATATCATTTAGGCTAACAAATCACCTGTTTATTAAATAAATATGCCTCGGGTGCAACGTTCGCCGCCTCAGAGTGCAGATAAGTTGACTACCAAGTCTAAACTTTCCCCTACCCACTATGGATCAGACTCTGATACTAATTTATCAAGTACAGGCTCTCTTAAACAGGATAGTAATTTAAATATTACAAAAAGGATTAAACGAAGGCTTGCTGTGACTCCTAGTAACTCGGATGAATTAATTAGGGAATTTAGAGCTATGTACGAAAAGCTACACTCCCAACAGGAATCGAAATTTTTAATATTAAATGCTTCCATTTCTTCACTGATTGAACAAAACACCGAAATTAAGAAATCTATTGTATTCATGTCATCCCAGTACGATGCCGTTATCAGTAAAATCGAGACACTAGAAGCTGAAAACCAAAAGCACAAAACATACATTAAAACTCTTGAGACAAAACTTAACCTTTTGGAGAAGGATTCCAAGTCATCGTCAATTGAATTACGTAACATTCCGCAACTTGAACCTGAAAACAAGCAGTCACTAAGTAACACCATTAAAACCTTGGCAACAGTTATAGATGCTGATCCCATAATTCAGGAGTCGGAGATACGTAACATTTATAGATCTAAAACTCAGGCAATAATTGTGGAATTTACAACGACATTCAGAAGGGAGTCTCTTATTCAAAAATTTCATGAATATAATAAAGTAAAACGTCAAAACAATCAGCGACCCCTCGGGACATCGGCTCTTAAGATCTCAGGGCCAGAGAAAACTGTTTTCCTGTCAGAGGCCCTTACCAGTAAAGCTCGTCGAATTTATTTTCTTACCCGGGAACTTGTAAAAAATAAAAAACTATTTGCAACGTGGATTTCTTATGGAAGGGTTTTCATTAGAAAAGAAGAGGGTAAACCCGCTACGAGAGTTAACGATGAAAGTGAACTTCAAACTTTTTTTTAATTCATACTTTGTTTAATATTCACATCTTTAAATTATATTTGTTATCGCTTAAATGTCTTTTATACTTGATGTTATATTTTTTGTTTGAGTCAGCTGATTGTGTTTCACTGGTGTTATTTACATATAACTTGTGTTATTACGCTAAGGTGAATAAAATTATAATATTTCTTTGTTGGTACGAGTCAGCTGAGCGTGGTACTCTGCATTTTTTTAAATTTAATTTGTATTTTTACGCCAAAGTACTTATAATCGAAATTTTATATTGTTGGTATGAGTCAGCTGATTGTGGTTCTCTGCTGTTTTTTAAATTTAATTTGTATTATTTCGCTAAATTACATAAAATAGAAATATTATATTGTTTGTATGAGGCAGCTGATTATGGTTCTCGTGTATTCTTTGTATTTAATTTGTGTCTTTACGGGGGGGTAAGCAAAATAAAAATATTATATTGTTTGTTTGAGTCAGCTGACCGTGGTTATCTGCTGTTTCTTAAATTTAATTTGGATTATTGCGCCAAAGTACATAAAATAGAAATAATATATTGTTGGTATGAGTCAGCTAAACGTGGTACTCTGCTGTTTTTTAAATTTCGTTTGTATCATTTCGCTAAATTACATAAAATAGAAATATTATATTGTTTGTATTCGTCAGCTGATTGTGGTTGTTTTGTATTCTTTTTATTTAAATTGTGTTTTCACGGGAGGGTAAATAAAATGAAAATATTATATTGTTTGCTTGAGTCAGCTGATAGTGGTTATCTGCTGTTTTTTAAATTTATTTGGTTCTATTGTTCTAAGGTTCATAATATAAAAATAACATGTTGTCAGCATTTCACTCATTACTCTGTAACCGTATTTCCTACCTACCTATTTTATATCTTGAGTTTAACGTATATCTTGCGGAGGGTGATGGAGGGCTTCGGAATAGATGTATATTTGTTACCGCTACTACATAGATTACTTACAATTAGTATTATTTTGTTTAATGATGACTTTGGACGGGAAAAATAATATTATCTCTACCGAGCTGGAGTCTATTGAAATTGCTAAGACTGTGATGTGTGGCGTGGATGATGTGAGTAATTTTGTGCCTTTGGGTCTGGGTAACCTTTCTATTATATCGCAAAATATTAGAAGTATCTCTCGCAATTTTGACCCCTTTTATGCCCTCCTCCTTAGATCTCAAGTTGATTGGGACATTATTATCCTAACAGAATGTTGGCTGCATGACCCCAGGCCGATTCCTGTGTTAGATGGCTACAACTCGATCCACACCCTCAATAACTTAACACAAAACGAAGGCGTAGTCGTATACTACAAACCTTTTATAAATGTACGTCATGAAGAACCGTCTCTCAGTGACGCAAATTGCCTCACCCTAAAATTAGATTCAACTACTTGCATTATTGCTATCTACCGCCCACCAAGCTACAAAAATATACTCAATTTTATTGATTCTTTTGATTCGCTTCTCAGAGATCTGTCTCAATTCAAGAACATTATTATCATGGGTGATATTAATATTGATATTTCACCACTCTCATCCGACAGTAGGCACAATGAATATCTAGACTTGCTTGCTACCTACGGCATTTTACCCGCCCATAATATACCTACCCATGGTCGAACTTGCTTGGATCATGCAATGATTAAAACTAAAGAACTGTCCTATTGCTTTATCATCGAATCAGATATAACTGATCATGAGGCTGTTGCATTGAGCGTTAATATTAGGTCCCAGAAATGTAACTACGGACCATACAGCAGATTGATCGTTGATCGGGGTGGTGCTTGTGATCACTTAAAAAAAGTTGACTTTAGTTCCGTCTTCACTATGAATGATGTCAATGATATTGCAAAATTTATAGTTAATATACTTCAGGATGCTTTGAATTCCAACACAAGAGAGGTCATTGTACCAAAGAGAAAAAGAATAGCAAAACCATGGGTCACACCAGATCTCTTACGCTGCCTAAAAAACCGAGATAGACTAAATAAAAAAGTTAAACTGGCTCCATATGATGATAATTTAAAGTGTATATATAAGCAATATAGGAATTACTGTACTGACCTTCTTCACAAACTCAAAAGGCAATACGAAAGATCCTTGATCCATGAAGCTGGTACTGATAAAAAAAAACTTTGGAAAGCAGTAAAAAACATTACTTATACTTGCAACAAGGTGGACAAATCTATGTATCTACTTTCCGGTGGTGATCCTGTTGCTAAAGCTAATTCTGTCAATAAATATTTTTGTGAAATCGGACAGTCATTGGCTGAGAAACTCATTCAGCCATGCGTCACACCCGCTCTAAGAAAACAGGATTTCCCCCGATCTCCCAACTCTCTTGTGCTCTGGCCCACTGATCCTGGAGAGATAAAGGTCATTATCATGTCTCTGAAGGATAGCTGTGCCGCTGGAGTAGATAACATCCCCGCCTGGCTTATTAGGCGTAATTGTGATTTGCTTGTTGCACCCATCTCACATCTTTGTAATGTTGCCCTAAGCACTGGTTGCTTCCCTGAGCAATTTAAAATATCTACTGTCAAGCCAATCCACAAAGGAGGTGATGAGTCCAGCGTCAACAACTTTAGGCCTATCTCGATTCTGCCAGTGCTTTCCAAAATTTTAGAGAAACTTATGAATAAAAGGTTAGTTTCTTTTCTCGAGTCAAACAATATTCTATCTGATTCTCAATTTGGATTTCGTGCTGGTAGATCAACGGAAGACGCAGTGATCGAAATGACTAACACATTAATATCTGGTATAGAGAATAAACGGAAACTTCTTGTAATTTGCCTAGATCTTGCCAAGGCTTTTGACACCGTTGCTGTCTCTATACTAACTGACAGGTTGGAGGAGGTTGGTGTGAGAGGCGTATCTCTTGCGCTCTTTAGAAACTACCTACAAAACCGAAGGCAAAGAGTTAGGATCGGTCAAACAACCAGTGATATTGCACCCATCTCGTATGGGGTGCCTCAGGGCAGCGTTCTTGGTCCCACGCTGTTTTTGGTGTACATAAACGATCTTTGTCGAATGAAGATACCACAAGGAAAAATTATTGCCTTCGCAGATGATACTGCTCTACTGTTTGACGGCAGTACGTGGGAGGATGTATTTAATGCTGCTCAGCGTGGATTTGACATTGTATCGACATGGTTAAAAAATAACATCCTGACGTTAAATTCAACAAAGACTAAGTACCTAGCTTTCTCCGCCACAAAAAAAGGTTTACCATCTTTTGGCACCATCCAAGCTCATGTTTGCAACCCAACATCATACAGCAACTGTGTTTGTCCGGTCCTTGAAAGAGTGGATAGTATCAGATACTTGGGGGTTATTATTGACTGTGCGCTCTCCTTCAAGCCTCATATTTTATCTCTTGTGGCTAAACTAAGGAAACTCATGTACATTTTCAAATGCTTAAGACATGTTGCGGATCGGAAGACCATTAAATCTGTCTACTTTGCGCTCTGCCAATCCCTTATTACATACTGCATCACTGTGTGGGGTGGTTCGTGTAAATCTGCCCTTATTGGTTTAGAGAGAACCCAGAGAGCAATCCTAAAAACAGCAGCTTCACTTCCATTTAGATATCCGACTGACGATCTTTATAAATCATGGAATGTCTTGTCTGTCAGAAAATTGTTTATTACTTATATTTTGCTAAGAAAGCATGCTCAGCTCCCATATGATCCTTCTATAAACAAAGGTAAAAGATGCAAGAGCAAGGTATGTCCCTCTGTCAGGGTTTCAACGGCTCTAGCTCGGAGACACTACTATTACTTTGGGAGCTTTCTGTATAACAGGGTTAACTCTCGTATACCCATCTATCACCTTCCAAGACTCAAGTGTAAGTTTACCATTACCAACTGGCTCAAATCTTTTACATATAATGAAACTGAAAACCTCCTCATTTATTAAATATCTGACTCGAGATATGTGTTTGTATATATATTTATTTTTATATTTATTTATTTTTATTTTTTTTCTCTTTACTCCATTTTATTGTAGACCTAGTCTACGAGGCCTGTCTCAATCTGACACAGTACTATATATGATCCTGTATTTTTAACTTTGGGGGGGTCCTGGTGACTCATAGTACAGGTATAATATACCTTTTTTGAGCACCAGTCCTTCGCTAATCATTTTGTTGTCTTGTATTGTAGTTTGTTATCAATATGATAAGGTTTCAATGTATGATTGTGAGGGAAAATAAATAAATCATTATTATTATTATAATCATGGGCTATACCTTAAAAACACAATATTATGCAATATTTAGCCTTGACGCTGCGCGTGGCCTTGACCTTGGTGTTGTATCATGTATTGGCCGCTTACCGACCGCCCGCCCGCCCGCAACCCTCTACCCCGTTTCTAATTTTTAATTTTTTACTATTTAGTACGAAGTGAATGTCAAGGACTTTGGTCGTGTTTCAGTTTGGTATTTTTCAGTTTTCATGCGCGCGCGCAATTTAATTTTTTATTTATTAATTATTTGATTAATCTTTATTATGGCGTATCAATACACAAATGCAGAATAGAGGAGTTAAAACAAAAAATCACCAGTGCTTTCGAAACTGTTAAAAGTGACCGATTCGTGTTAGATTGTGTGAAAGATAATATGCGTAAACGTACCGAACTGTGTATTACACGACAAGGAGCTCACTTTGAACATTTTTTAAGGTTAGTGTAGCTATGTAATAGTTTAATAATTGACAATCGTTGTAAATAAGTATGATTCCATTTTTAAATACGCCAGAAATACAAAAAAAGGTAAACAGTTGATATTAATTTTTGTCCAAAGTTCACATCATTTACTTAGTCAACAAAGGGGACTGTCCATTTTCGGCCCAGCGTGAACAGAATTCATACAAAAAAACAAATATACCAAAAACTTTCATAAATTAAGTCATGATTATTCGTGAATTTCAGTTGTATCAATATAAACTGATAAAAAGTTTATTTAATAAGTATTTCATTTTACTTCTGGTTTATTTTTGGTTGGTGATTTGATTACCCCACATTGCCAGTCTTAAATAAACAATAAATATTAACGAACAATTTTAAATCGATTATTTGTTAATATCGATTAAAAATATTGTTAGATGGGATTAATAAGAAAAAAAGCTATCTACAAAAGTGCGTATAATTAAAAAACATTTAACTTTGGTGAAAATAAAATATTTTAGATATATTATTATTGAATAAATAAAAATCAAATAATCGAATCGATTAAATCGATAATCGAAGTTAATATAATTATTATATTAACTTCGATTATCGATTTATAATCATATATATAATCGAAGTTAATATAATTATTATATTAACTTCGATTATCGATTTAGTCAATTTTTTTGCTTATTAAAAATGATTATAATTGCAACCCTAAACTACAGCTGACTTTCTTCCCCTTCGTACTCCCGTCTCCCGTTTAGGGTATTATGTTCTGTTTTCGTAGTTTCGTTGTGAATACGTACTCTTTGGTGTATATTTACATTTTTCGTTTTTGTTAGTTGTTTGTATTTCTCGACTTTTGCTATTAATAATTTACCTTGGCAATCCTACCGGTACTGATCGAAGCCCTAATATTGACCTCGGACTGAACACGGAACCCCCGAATTCCATTGTGGATGTAATTCCAATGTAAGGCACGTTCAATGCGATGGAATTAAGATGTGTCAATTGTGGTGCCAACGTAAAATATTGGAGATGGCATAGCCTTGAACTTGTAGAGGTTATGTCCGTAATACGACACTGGATTGCAATTTGCACCTCAAATGGTAAGTATTCAATGTCTAGTCTCGGATATATTGCTGCTTGTTCTTATTATAATTTTTTATAGTAATATAAGATTTTCTTTATTAACAGGTGACTGATAGCACTGTAGTATGTCACCCTTGCTGGACACTAGCTCTCAACTGTCCACACCACTCCACTGCGACTAATGATAATAAACCCTCTACTAGTGGCGGTCACCATCGTCGTGTTTGTGTTAGCTGTGGATGCTCTTTGATAAGAACAAGATCTCACAGGCTACACACTGACACAGAACGTGATGCAAGCATATATAATATAATAACGGAGATGATCATGCCTCGTCAAGTAAGAATATTATGTTTGGTTTTTGTCACTTTTAGCTTCTACGTACCTTCTCTATATTGTTAACATAATGTTGATGTTTTCTTATATATTAAATAACTTAAAAAGCATTTGTTATATTTGACCATCTTTGTGTGCTATGACCAAAAGCTGTCTTGTTCTGAGAAGACATGCTCAGTAGTACCTAAGTGGTGATGAGGTAAAGATAATGATGATGGTCAGTTAACATTGTTAAAAGTCTTTAACTTCATTCTGTTCTCATAATGCATAAATAACCTTAATATATTATATGTATTTTAAGCTAATTAAGAACCTGTTCATATAAGTGAACTTTGTTTCAGCTGCACAGATCAGATGAAATCTGCCACCCCTGCTGTTCATATAATATAAATAAGTTTCACCAAAGGATAAGGAACAGGGATGATGCAGGCCGAATCTTGGAAATAATAAATGAAAAGCTGCACATCAACCAACCTACCTGATTGACCTAGCTGATTTTATTACAGAAAATAATGTAAATAGAAGGCGAACACAGTTTTTAAACATTAATGTTAACATAAACAATGTACCCTTTCCCAGACTGGTGATAAGCGAATTAATCCTCATAGCTTGCGGGACCTACCAATTAAAGCAAGCCCAGTCCTACTATGGGGAGCACATAAGAGGTGATGGTTCTTATACCATCGAAGTATGTAGAGACATGGCCAGCAACCTACTGGAAGGTTTTCCGTCAACCGACAATTTATCACTACTGCGAGGTAAAATACACAGCAGGCACATAAGTAGGAAAATATATTTTGTGTATATTTTATACGAAAACAATAGGTCAGGCAGAGAAGCCATAAAAAATATTATTGCAACTGCGTGGTGGGTCGACGGACGGTAGGTTGTTGTGCGCATGTCATGACAATTATTTGGTTTTTGGGCTGGAAAAGGTACCAAGATTTTAAAAATCCACCGGCCTAGTTTTTAGATAACATTCTGTTAACATATGCATCTGATTAATAAAACAAATATAACAAAAACAAAGATTTTTTATTTTAGGAACCTTCATATAATTATCTTCAAAATTAAAAAAATGAAACACCTGGACACAAAACTTTATTGTTTTTCTTATTCCTACTTGTTAGTGCTACTAATTTAATATATAATTATTATTCTCAGTGACTGTCCACTCTGGGCCGAAACCCCCATACAAAGTGGACAGTCTCCTTTGTTGCTTAAACTAGTGAAATATCTTTGTATTTTTGCCTGTCCTAAGCCAGGATTAAAGTATGAAGGAAAAAAAAGATCATGCTTGTTTATCAAAGGTAGCCTGCTAGTTGCTACCCTGTTATGACGTGGCGGCGCGGCGTTTTGACGTATAGCCCGTACAAATTTACTACCTACGTCATATTCAATAATAATAAAAGTAGTTTATTTCGGACTGTACATACATAGTGTATTAGTGTGATAGTAACAATACTTAAAAACTACCTATGTTAGTTATTGTTAGTAAGATAATAATAAAATTACGTCATCGGCCCGGGTTTCAAGTTAATTCCTAGAAGTTATAGGTAAACGACCGCGCGAAAACTAAATGTACCTGTACCTACACACCTGTTTCGTGAGAGTGTCCATCAGATGTGAAGGTTTATGGATAACTGTTGGTTAACTTTACTTAGAAGTTTATTAATATTTATGTTATATGTATTTTTATTTTGTTATATATGATCGTCCATTATGACGTCCTCAAATACCGTAACTATTCAAACTTTCAGCCTGTATATACTCGTACAAAAAAGTGACTTTTAGCGGATTTTTGGCCGATATTTAAATCATTGTACCTACTGTTGTTTACCTAGCCAATAGTAAGGAACCTTTCGTGCGCGATTCCGACTCGCACTTGGCCGATTTTATTTATATATTATAAAATATACTAAATTTATATAAAGTATGTTTCATTCTATTATCAGCTCGGTGAAGATCGATGTAGTTTCAGATCTTAGACCAAAAAAATTGTTAAACTTGTAATTAATGTCTCTATGATCAAAAAATATTTACAGTATTCAAATTAAGACACTAAAACCCAATCATAATAAATCTGTTTTAAATCAGTTGACAAATAAACACATTTTGTTTTTTCAGAAGAGGATCAAATAGACCAAAAAATTTCAACGGGGTCTAAAGAAACATATTCTATAGATGGACTAAGGGCATACGAAGATGTCAAAGATATTTTAGATTCAGACGATGATGTCCCTACGCTGTCTGTATCATCGATGTCGGTAAAAGAGGAATTACAAGACAATTGGGATAACGGGATACATGCCGTCTCCGATCAAATTGGTATGTATTTAAATAAATAATAATAGAATTTGTTCTCTAACGAACGAGAACAACGAGATGAAGACGCCGCGTTGGCGCAACGGTCACAGCACTGGATTGTGCCTGTTGCGCTGGCGGTTGCGGGTTCGATCCCCGCACATGACAAACATTTGTATTGACCATATAGATGTTTGAAAAAAGTCTGAAAAAAAAAAGATTGTTTTAATAGTTAATTTTTTTAAGTAAAACTTCTTTACGCACGTCTGACTTGGGGAGTGAGCTGGTGAATGCGGGACGAGGGCGTTACGAAAAGTGTGATTGAGCGAGGCGAACGGAAGTTGAGATGGAGATATAAGTTAGATGGACCTAAAGAAGTTTTACTTCAGTCGTGTGGACTAAGTTTGAAAGTATAAATACTTCCTTTAGATTATCATTGTGTACTAACAAAAACGTTTCAGGTGCCTTTAATCCTCTGGAACTGCCAAACAAGGAAAAAGCTAATGAAGTAGTAAAAGTCAGTAAAGAAGATGTTCCTGAAAAACCAAATCTAATACTAGAAAATGAGCCAAAAGAAAGTAATGAAATTATTTTAAAAACAAGTGCATTAAATAAATCCAACAAAGACTCAAATAATTTAAATAAAATACCTAAAAATTGTAAGAAGAAAAAAAAGTATGATCCTCGGAAAAAAATACAGAAAGATTCTTTTTTAATTAATTCTAACAATAATCTTACAGAACCACATGTAACAAATAATCCAAAAATACACAACCGAAATGAAACATTAACACTAAATGAAACTAAATCAGCAAATAATATAAACTTAGCACTTCCAAAAACTTCGAAAATACAAATAAATGATAAACCAAATGACAAAAAACATGACAGCAACTTTTTAGTTCCGAATAATAAATACATTTGTAACATATGTAATTATGAAACTGTAAGTAAAAAATACTTAATTATTCATTTACGTTTGCACGATACTAAAGCAAAGATACATTGTTGTAGTCAATGTCAGTATATGACTAATGTGAAAACCAGTTTTAACAACCACCTTAAAAAACACACAGGTGAAAAACCATACGAATGTCATGTTTGTCAAAGAAAATTCAGTCAAAGCGCTGATTTAAATAGACACAGAAGAACACACACAGGTGAAAAACTATACGAATGTCATGTTTGTCAAAGAAAATTCAGTGAAATCAGTAATTTAAATAGACACATAAGAACACACACAGGTGAAAAACCATACGAATGTCATATTTGTCAAAGAAAATTTAGTCAAATCAGTAATTTAAATATTCACAGAAGAACACACAGGTGAAAAACCATACGAATGTCATGTTTGTGAAAGAAAATTCAGTCATATCGCTTCTTTAAATAGACACAGAAGAACACACACAAGTGAAAAACCATACGAATGTCATGTTTGTCAAAGAAAATTCAGTCAAAGCGCTGATTTAAATAGACACAGAAGAACACACACAGGTGAAAAACTATACGAATGTCATGTTTGTCAAAGAAAATTCAGTAATATCAGTAATTTAAATAGTCACAGAAGAACACACACAGGTGAAAAACCATACGAATGTCATGTTTGTCAAAGAAAATTCAGTCATATCGCTTCTTTAAATAGTCACAGAAGAACACACACAGGTGAAAAACCATACGAATGTCATGTTTGTCAAAGAAAATTCAGTGAAATCAGTAATTTAAATAGTCACAGAAGAACACACACAGGTGAAAAATCATACGAATGTCTCCTTTGCCCAAAGAAATTTACACAAAATAGTGGTTTAAACTATCATTTACGAACTCGTCATACAGAAATAAAGCAAAATGTCCCTTAAGTTATGTTTTAACTTAAGAGGGCGCATAACGCGAGCAAAAAGCCAGGTTACACCCGCGCGCCCGTGAGTAATTGATGAAACAAAATATACACAAAGCCTCGTGTCAGAGTGCGATAGACGATATAGTTTTGAGCGCATTACGAATGTAAAAAACGACAAATATGTTATTTTATATATAATTCCGAAACTAAAAGTAATTACATTAAATGCCTAAGCATAGCCTTTACTCATATTTAAATGTAATTAATTATCAAATTTTTGTCTTAATGGTCATAACCATATCGAGTATATAAAGAAACAAGTAATATAATTAAAAGAAAACAAAAAACCCGCCTGCGTAAAAAACGGAAAGAGCGAAGTCAACATTTTTTAAACTTTCTTATTGTATTTCTTTATTATTATTACGGTAATAATAATCATAATATACATTTTTGAAATCCTTGTATTGAGCCCTTTAATTTGACACCCATACTATAGTATTCTAGAAAAAAATTTATTTCTTCACTAACTACAATGGCTTCGCACAGCCGCCATGTTTGTTTTTTTTAATGTCACCTATCTAAGAACACTTGGGCTGCTAAGACAAATCTAACGATATCTCAATTATGCAAATCCGTTCAGCGGTTCTAGAGAAATCTGGTAATTAAGAATATTACATACATACATACATACATACAAGATACGCGCGAAAAACATAACCCTTCCTTGGCAGTCGGGTAAAAATATAAAAATTAGAGATTACTTCGTGATTATATTTTATCGAGGAAATTTCCTTATTTTATGTTTTTGATAAAGGTTAACCCTTGCAAATATCACGTAGTTTGTCATATATTTTTATTTTAAGATTTGGTCTGGAATTTTTCATGTCAAAACAAATAGAAGATTGGTAATGTTGCATTATGCGCGCTCTTAAATAAGAAATATATTTTATTGGAGTTTACTCCTGAAGAAACAATATAAGGAAGTGAAATGAAAGAGTGACACTTTTCGGCGCTTTTAGCTTTTATGTAAGGTTCGTTACCTAGTTGACCCACAGCTATCGAACCGATACTAATAGCGTGCGTCTGTTTATGTTATAACTGTAGTTTTAAATTTTAATTTGATTCAATAGAAAACTTCAATTTTTAGAAATCACAATAATTGTTCTTAAGGAGTAAACTCCAATCCCGTGTTGGAGTTGACACACACGCTTTTTTATTTCGTTTTTCAATAAAATATACGTTTTTTTTACGCCGTATTGTAAGATTACAATTTTCATTTAATTGTTCGGTTGATAACCATTGTTATAATATAAGAAAAAAATTGACAAAATTCGATATTGTTAAACACTGTCGGATAGATACTTTTCGAATTATGATTCACTGTAGTCCAAAAGAAATAAAATCAAAATTAAAATAAAAAAATAAAAATTTATATTAATTTTATTTAATTATATTAATTAACTAGCAGACCCGTGCCCACTTCGTTAGGCGTTAATTATCTTTTCCTTTGTCATGCAATTACCTATGTGTAGGTAATAATTTTTATTAGGTTCATTGTTTAGAATTTTATTTCTTGTTTATAGCTAGTATTGGACGTATAAAATCATAATAATATCGAGTTTTTATTATTTTAAATTACAGAACCAAATAACATACTAAATTTTATAGCACTTAATAAATAAATAATATGTTACTTCAATGCCATCTATCAAAAATTCCGAAAACGACGTCGATAGGCTAATAAATACTCTTCTAATAGCCATAGATGGCGTTATTATATATAGCATTTTGGAGTTATATTTTTATCTTTTTCTTATTTACTGAATTTTTTGTTCCATAACAATAAAATATAGCCTATGTCACTCCTGAATAGTGCAGCTTTCTGTTAGTGAAAGAATTTTCATGATCGGATCAGTATTAATTTGCGAAGATTACCCCGTATATACAAACAAAGTTATAAACTTTTCCTCTTTATAATATATTAGTATAGTATTAGTATTAGTATAGATATTTTTATAAAAATATTAAATATATTATATAGCCATAAGTCCGCCCATTGTACTTCATAGTCTGTAAATGATATTTGTAGTTGTGATGTACAATAAAGTATAAATAAATTAAAAGTAAGAAACCTTTTTAAAAAACAAGCTTTTATTTGAATGCGCTAAAACGAAAAAAATAAATTTTTACTTTAAAACTTTTACTATCTACTTATAAAGTCATTACACATAATCTATATGATAGAAAAGCTTGTCGCGAGATATGAGTACTCGTATTTCCTTTAATAGTTAAAATCAATCACATCAATTTATTTAATTTACTTGTTTACAAGCAAATCTTGCGACAAGCTTTTATATCATATAGATTATTGACTTTATAAGTAGATAGTAAAAGTTTTAATGTAAAATTTTTTTTTTCGTTTTAGCGCATTCAAATAAAAGCTTGTTTTTTAAAAAGGTTTTTTACTTTTAATTTATTTTTGACTTTTTAGTCGGTTATCACGTCACTTGGTAAGTCTTTAGATTAAGAACGGTTGACTGTTTATCGGCATATTTTTGTCACAGAAACAAAAAAAAAAAAAGACGTGTGGCACTCGGGGACTGCCGCGGTAAAGCTATTGCGTAGCATTTTGTATCAACTTATGCAATAATTATAATATTTATTTATTTTATTTATGCAGTATTTCATTTTCTTTGATATTAATTCAAGTTACACTTTTTGAGCATGGTAACCGATAAGAAAACAATTTTTTTTCTTTTATTAAAAAATTTAAATGCCAAATTGTATCCGGAAATAGAAACATTATAGGCAATATCATATTTGCATCAATGAGTAATACGCTCAACTAGATAATAGTACTAACGCCGGTGCTATCCCATTCATGTAGGTCATATTTTTTATTTCATCACGTATTCATTGATAAATGCCGGCAAACTCGCGTCGAAGCTCGACGACCGACGTCAAGCGCACCGCCTAGCCGCGCCGACCTAGACGTCTAATCGCACGCACACAACGCCGTGTCGAAGACTCGAAGACTGCCGAACTGAAACGACGTTAGACGATGCACGGCCTTCAAGCCACACCTCCGTGCCCGTCGGAGTGGGAGCGTGAGGTGTTTTCGTTACTGATATTCTCAAAATTGTCCCCGCGCTCAAGGCCCGCGAAAGAAGCTATGCAATAGCTTAAAAAAAAATAACCCTAACCTATCTAATTTCCGACCGACCGACCGACGCCGTTCTTAATCTAAAGACTAGCCCATCACTTTAATCGAATTATTCTTAGCAAGCCCTTTCATTTGATACCCATATTGTAGAAGTGCACTAAAAATAACTAGTTCGCACTCTTGGATATGCCGCCATATTGGATTTAGAATGACGTCACAAAGTTAACCATGCATTGGCATCCAAATTGAACCTGTATACAAAATTTCAGCTCAATTTGGTGAAGATATCTGCTTCAAAATTGAGTTGCAAGATTTCACCCGAACAAGCATACATACATACAAACCATGCATTGTCATCCAAATTGAAGCTGTATACAAAATTTCAGCTCAATTAGTTGAAGATATTTGCTTCAAAATTGAGTTGCAAGATTTTACCCGAACAAACATACATACATACAAACTATGCATTGTCATCCAAATTGAACCTGTATACAAAATTTCAGCTCAATTGGTTGAAGATATCTGCATCAAAATTGAGTTGCAAGATTTCACCCGAACAAACATTTATTAAATTTACATACATACATACATTGCAAGTTAAATAATAATAGTAATAATAGTAGTTAATTAATAAAAGTAATAAGTAAATATATTTTTTAAAGTTGCCTTGCTGACGGTACTTTGTGTTGACATCTTGCGTGCACCGTGACTGACAGCTCCCGAGGCGTACAGTACGCGCGACATAACTTGGCACGACTGAAGTTCGCGCAGAAGGCTGCGCAGTAACATTTTTTAAGGGACCGGGGGGAAGGCGATTTTGGCATGAGACGCATGCGGGGAGGCTAGGGATTGACCATATGTAAACACAATCGACCGTTTAATCAACCGAATTGCGCAATCGATTAGTTTTATTTAGGATTTATTGATTTTTGTTTATATAAGATATTAAACGTATTAGATTTACGAATATAGTTAATTTTGTCGTTAATAAACGAGATTTCGACATTAATTTAAAAAAAAAACTACAAAAATCAAATTTTCTCAGTTGAAAGACACGATTTACTTGAATATCAGTTATCTATTAACGACTACACTATTTGAGAAAATTTAAAACCTCCTTTTAAAATTAAAAATAAATATATTTTTATGACTTAATTTTAATCGATTTCAATAAAAATCGATTAAACAACACCTTATTGCACATCCCTTTTTGCTTACTTCATACAGCTTCGTGTTTTTTCGGAAATGCTCGGATACGGTAATCTGTCTCAGTCACACGTTAGTATTCGTGCCACTATCTCTGTCTTGAGCACTATCGGCTACAAAAGTTTTCGTTTCTAATGTTGTTAATTTTTATTATTAGTATTAGTAATTAGTGTTATAGTATTCAGTTTGTTTTATTTAGCTTTAATTGTTTTATCTAGTGTTAGTATTAATTTTGTTTTATTTAGTGTTAGTATTAAGTGTGTTTTGATTTTGGGATTTTCCCCCTCAGCGACAGTGATTAAATAATAATTAATAATAAGCGTAAATATGTGTTAAATAATAATAAGTGGTAATGTATATAAAAAGTATTAAGTGTAAATATTATTTATTGTGTTGTTTGTGATAAAAATCTGCCACTATCGAAAGGTAAGGTATTAAATTGAATTTTTAATATAAAAGTTATTTTTGCAGCGTCTTAAAGTGTTATGATGTTTATTTTATTGGTCACTGTATTAGGAAAATTTTATTCGTACATTGATTTATAATAAAAATAAAAATTTATAATGACAGTTTTTTTTCGTGAGTGTACATGCGCAAAAGTTCGCAGAGCCTATGTTCAGTCACGCCAAGTTATATCGCGCGTACTGTACGCACACATGGTCGCAGCTTGTATCCGATCACGATGGATTCCGTGCGACAATTTTTGATGCGTCAAGCCGGTTTCTAGGTTATGTTTTTATTGTACTTATTTATTTTATTTACATAATGAGATAAATCGGACATGGAGTGGTGTAACGATAATTATATTTGTTAGCAAACGAAAAAAACTGACTTAGATCACATCGACAAGTAATACAATGTACCTACTACCCTGTAGACGAAAAAAAATAACAAACTCACTAATCGTCTGGTATCTCTAGAAATTCTTGACAGCACGACGCTTAAAAACTGTTGCCTTGGCATAAAATACGCTGTCGCATGCCCCATATGCATGGACATTAGCGATATTCAAGGTATGGTATTACCAGTTTTTTTATATAGGTATATAATTTTTTGTGAAAAGGAAAATTTGCAATGTCCTTTTTTAAATTTTGAAAAACTGTCTCAGTGGTTAGTAGGTTTAACAAAGACACCAGCTGCGGCGAGGCTCATGTCACACATGAATATATGCCCCCAAAAATAGCGAGCCTGCTTTATGAAGTTTACTTTTCGACCTACACGGGTTGTTGCCCCCACCAATGATGCCCCACATACTAGTACTACGCTGCTCCAAGCAATTCTAACTAGATTCGATTCCTTGGAAACATTTAGCCACATGGACGAGATGATCGACAGCTAATTAACTAATTTAATTTTCGACCAACGGATTAACTATTGTTAACGTTAAAAATATTAAAAGATCTTGATAATATCTGTTAAAATTCCCCAAGTCCGTTAATGATTAATCCAGTATACCTACTTACATACTACAGGTATAACAATCACCGCCGCTCAATGAGCAACAGAAGGTAATTTGAATTTTTACAAATACAACTTTCCGGTTAATTTGGATGTCTGTCCTTGTGGACATCCCCACCCTGCCTCGGAGAGCACGTCAAGCCGGTTGTAATCATATACACCTGATAGCGACCGTTACTCAGAGTAGGGAATATAAGCTAACCCGCAGTGAAGCAGCAAAGTGGATTAAGCTCAGACCACGCTCAGACCCTTCTCCTATATGGCAAAAGAGGCCTATGTGCAGCAGTAGGATGTTAGGCTGAATCGTGATCGATCGTCGATCGAATATATAATATTGTACACTACATATGACACTGTATACAGATACATTAACTGAGGTACGGCACAGTTGGGGCACAGCCGGAAATATCCTGCTCAAAATTAAATAATAACGCATTATGTAGCATTATTATTTATTATACTAGTCTTTACAAAGTTTTATAAATGTACTTCATTCATTTCTACCTACTTAAAAAAATATGGTTTTATTTTAACACTTTTTTAATGTTGCTATGTTAAATTGATTTTTAATCAGGCAGGATTTTTAATAAGTAAAATTAGATTATATAAAAATCCGTTTTACGAAAATATTTTTTTTTTTTTTTTTTTTTTTTTTTTTTTTTTTTTTTTTTTTTTTTTTTTTTTTTTTTTTTATTTACAATCAGTCGCCAGACTATGAGTAAATTTGTTGAAAGAGAAATGGCGTTTAGAGTGACCGCAGGATTGGGCTGCAGCCCTCTTTTAGGTAGGGAGCACGTGAGCTCTCTTCAGTCTCTTTACAGGCCTTGAGGTCGACAACTGGTAAGCTAGTGGATTAGGATGTGCAGAAAGACGCTCCATGTACTTTTTCTTGTAACGTTCAATTTCCGCCGCTACAGTTGGAATCCCAAGATAGTCGTGGATTTCAGAGTTTCGAGCAAACCACGGGGCGCCAGCAATGACACGCAGAATGTTGTTCTGTACTCTTTGGAGACACATTATATTAGATTTGCTGGCTGTAGACCAAATCTGAATGCCATATATCCAGATCGGTTTTAGGATAGAGGTGTAAACGAGCAGTTTGTTGTTAGTGGATAGAGTTGACTGTGTGGATGTGAATCTCTCCACAACTTGAAAACTGATTGGAACGGCTTTCGTGACTTCTTGAATGAGGAAATTGACCCTCACTTTCCCATGTCATCGGTTGATGAATTAGAAGATGCCAGCCTCTACTTTACAAACTTGGTCCAGGTGGCTGCGTGGAAGAACACTCCAGAGCTTCGTACGAGTAACTTTTCTCCAACATTACCAAGGGATATAAGACGCAGAATCGAAGAGAAACGCAGATTGCGCAGAGTCTGGCAACTCTCGCGTCACCCTTCTGACAAATCGGCTCTCAATCGAGCAATTAAAGAGTTGAAAAGCCTATTAAGAGCTTCTGCTAACGAGACAGTGCGACAAACGTTAGAGCTTATGTCACCTTTAGGCCGGGGCGAACGTTCCCTGTGGAAAGCCACCAAGTATTTAAGCAGAATGCAAATTCCAATACCCCCTATCCGAAATGGAAATACCTGGGCACGTACAGACATAGAAAAGGCTGAAGCTTTCGGCACTCATTTAGCCGCAGTATTCAAACCCAATGAAGCACAAGGCGATGACGATCCGCATATAGATTTCATTCTGAATCAAGACTTTCAACTCAGTTTTCCGCCGTCACCAACATCACCCAGTGAAGTATTGAGAGAAATAAAAAATATGAATGCCAAAAAAGCGCCTGGCTTCGATCTCATAACACCAAGGCTCTTGAAGGAACTACCAAAAAAATGCGTGGTGTTTTTAACTAATCTCTTTAACGCCACATTGAGACTTTCTCACTTTCCCAACGTCTGGAAGGTCTCCCAAATAATTATGATTCACAAGCCCGGAAAACCAGCTCATGAACCATCTTCATACCGGCCCATCAGTCTGACTCCCGTCCTGTCGAAGCTGTGGGAGAAAATATTTCTCGTTAGACTTTCCAAATGTATTGACGAACGTGATATCATACCGCAACATCAATTTGGTTTCCGAAAACATCATTCAACCGTGGAACAGGTACACAGAGTCTATGATTCCATCCGCCACTGCCTGGAAACCAAACAGTATTGCTCTGCAGCATTTTTGGACATTCAGCAGGCTTTCGACAGGGTTTGGCACAAAGGACTGCTTTGTAAAATCAAGAAGCTGCTACCACATCCTATATATTCCACAATAAGGTCTTACCTGGAAAATAGAGTTTTCTTTGTTAAGCAGGGTGAAGCTAGATCTGGCTTATTTGAGTGTCTTGCTGGAGTGCCTCAAGGCTCTGTCCTTGGACCGGTCTTGTATAACATCTTTACGAAAATATTAGCCGAATTATTTTAAAATTTGGTTATAGAAATTCATCTTCTATGGGACAGTAAAGCGTTTTGGATATTAAATAAACAATACAAATTTTTCATAGTTTTATTCGTAAAAATTAACATTTTCTTTTTTTCTAAATCATCACTACCCTTACATAAATATCGATTTTGGAATAACGCTTACAACTAAAAGAAGTTAAAGAAAATGCATTGAATAGAGAACAAATGAAACTCAACTATTATCATCATTTCAGGACCTGTGGTCTGTTCAAATTAATCGTAATTCAAATAGTATTTTTTTTTGTCTAATTTTTTTGCTACCAGAATGAACACTATTGCATCAATAATCTTATATAGGTACCTACTGCGGTCGCGGAATAGGAAGAAATTCGTACACCGACCTGTCACCTTTTGTCTTTGTCGCTCGCGTATAAACATATTGCGGTTGCGCTCACACAGGTGAAGTGACCCCGTATTGTGTGAGCGCAACTGCAATATGTTTATACGCGAGCGACAAAGTATTTTGTATTTGACGATATTGAAAAAAAGTATTATAATAATGGTGTTTTGTGCCAGCTCGAATTGTACTTAATCTAGAACTATTATTCTAAAAAAAATATTGATAATTATCTGTTACTAATACAACTTTGTTGCTATCAGAAAATAATAAATTATTTGTACAATTTTTTTTTGTTACTTACTTTTAAAAATAAAACTAAGTTTTATTAACAAAATTGTGTTTCAGTGTTTCTGCTCTTAGCTACTATTTTGACACTTATTTTTCAATACAAAATCCGTTCTATAAAAATTATCCATCTGTCCTCAAAAATATTTTAAAAACAATTCTATTAGTTAGGTTAAACATTTAAATGTTTGCTAACATTATTTTGATTTTTTTTTGCTCTTCTTGCGTTTTCTGTCTTAACTTAACAATTCTTATAACGTAAACTATAATAAGCTTCACTGATGCACTCCAGTGTTGCCAACCGTACGATTTAAATCGTATTTATTTATACGATCATTTTGGCCAAAGAGTAGAATAATTTTGGCTCTTGTACGATGTACGATCGAGTAATCGAAATCGTACGCAAAATATACGAACTTTTCACACCTTACACCCATCATCATTACGAAGGAAAAATATATGAGAATTCAAATTAATTCGATCTATTAATCGATTGAAATTATCACTTTTGCAATTATTTATGTACGATTTGACAATTTCAACACGAATTATAGATACATTACCATAGAAATGGATTATTGTTAGTGCTGGAAGCAACTGAAAGTACTGAAACTGTCAAATTGTACAATCATAATCGGAAAACATACGATTTCAATGTAATTAAACTCGAGAATTGTTCAAATTGTTGGCATTAGAGGAGAGGACAACTTTTCCACTTCAGCCTATCACAGTCCACTCTTGGACATAGGCCTCCACAAGTTCGCGCCCGATATTATGACGCGAACTCATGTGTTTTGCCCATAGTCACCACGCTGGGCTGGCGGGTTGGTGACCGCAGGGCTGGCTTTGTCGCACCGAAGACGCTGCTGCCCGTCTTCGGCCTGTGTATTTCAAAGCCAGCATGGATGGTTATCTCGCCATCTGTCGGCTTTTTAAGTTCCAAGGTGGTAGTGGAACTGTGTTATCCCTTAGCCGCCTCTTACGACACCCACGGGAAGAAAGGGAGTGGCTACATTCTTTAGTGCCGTAACCACACAGCACTTTTATCCATATACAAATTCGAGATTTTAAATAGTCCGGTCAAATTACGAAATAAAAAAAAAATACCGCAGTTTCGGGATTAAAATGAAAGATGGATATGGGGGTGTATTCTGAGCATAAATTGCAATTCGAGGGGTTCTCTGAAGGTCAGCTCAAGGTAATTTCGATGAAAACGCGGTTAATTCAATATCTCGAGGACGGTTAGTGTTAGGCAAAAAATTATAGAGACCTTCACCAATTAACGTTGTGTCCATTGCTTATAAGTATATTTTAATGGTTCTCAGGAACGTGGACGTGAGGTGCCAATCAAACCACCAATTGTAAAGTTATGCAACGTTTCAATCCCTTTATTGGATCATCATCAGGCATCTTTACACGCAGCAGTCAATCGACATCTCTTTATTCAAAATTCTTTTATTAGATATATGAGATTATAAGTCCAGATACATTATTTATTATTTTTTAAGTTATGTTTAAAGTTATATGAATTTTAAAAATTTATACTACAACATTTAAATTTAGTTAGGTAACAATATGCACAATTATTTTAAGTTCTTAAGTTTTTGGGGTTGTACATTTTCAAAGCATCAGATTCCCAGAAATTTGACTACTAAACTGCATCTTTACATTTTGGTTTCTTTCTTCTTATTTCAATTTTTTCTACATGTATTTTTCTTTGAAGTTAAATATATGTTATTATTCATTACAATTGTTAAATATTGAAAAAACTATTTGTCATTTTTTAAATATAAGAATATGTCATTTACATTTATATGTTACAATTACTATTTAATACATCATTACTTTTTTATACTGTCATCTTGTTTTCAAAATTTCTTCTGATATCATGTCTCACATGCAGTTGAGTCAGTACATATTTTACATTTTTATTGATCCATCTTAAAATTCTTTTTTTAAATTTTGAGTATTTTAGGTATTTTATTAAGTATTTTAGGAAATTTAAATGGCGAAAAATGAAAAATAGGGAGAAATTTTTTTAAATTTCTGCCTTCCGGAAGTAATAAACTGAAAAGTATTGATGATATAAAAAAAAGTTTCAGCTAAAAAAGTTAATACATTTAATTTAGAAGAGAAAAGGTCTCTATAATTTTTTGCATAACACTAACCATTCTCGAGATATCGAATTGAACGCGTTTTCATCTAAACTACCTTGAGCTGACCTTCGGAGAACCCCTCAAATTAGAATTTACGCTCAGAATACAACCCCCTATCGACCCTTCATAATCCCCAAACTGCAGTATTTTATGTTTTTTTAACACATTTTCAGCCGTAATAGGGTATTCCACTATGTTTGAAAAAGTACTTCGAAATGTTGATTTTCTAATAAAAAGCCACAAAAAAAAAATATATTTCGGCAAAATAAACACGTTTTCATGCCATAAAATTAAATTAAATTTTAAACCTTTTTTATTACCGCGAAAACGCTACAGCCATTTTGGTGACGTAATATGGGCAATAACACAAGTGTATGACGTATGTAAGAGAGTAACATAACCTACAATTACTATGACAGCCATCAACAAATTAGTAATGAATGCATATTATTTCAGTTGGAACAAGATATGAAGAGTTTTTATACGAAAGAACACAACTATTACTCCTTGAAGTTAAAATTGATAGATATTAGTATGTACACTAGCTGTTGACAGCACTGACAGAACTTTGTTGTTGCCCGTATGACGTCACACCATGGCGGCTCGTGTTTTAGGTCACGTGATATACAGATTAAAATATACGACTTTTAATTTCAATATAATAAATCAATAATGTGCTTTTATGATTCTAAATCAGAATATTTAGGTGTATTTCTATATAAATTTTAATTTTTATCAAAATTTATAATTTATTTTTCACTACGGAAAGTACCCTATTTGACTGGACTAATCTATATCTAGGGAAATGACACCTAATCACGGTTTCATCTGAGTTTGAGAATATACCTATGTAACTTTTCTCTTATCTAAAAATATAATAATTCTTAATATTAAATGTTGATTCATGTTCCTTAAATGATAAATATTGAATCAAAATTATAATAGCATTCCGTTTTAAAATTATTTACGTTGTTTTATTGAAATATCATTACGTACGATTTTTTTCCTTGAAATATAGGCAAAATACGACCTTTATTACTTTTCTAGGATATGGTACGATCTTCTGAAAAATAAAGTTGGCAACACTGATGTCGTTGCTTCAACTGTCAAGTTGCGTTGTTGCCATGGAGAATGGTTGTTGCTTAGCACAGAGTACTGTAAACTGTAATAGTTGTTGCATAAAGTTATTGTACTCTGTGTTGCTTAGACAAAGAAACCTATGTCGTTGTTAGATAAAACTTATTTTCTTTAAAAAATACATTAATTTTATGAAACTATCTCAGGGATTAAAATTGTCACTAAAATGTAGTTGTACTGTGTTTTATATATAAATCAAAATACTTCAAACTTCGTATGAATTATTACCGGCATAATTCCAAAATGAGTATTATTTTCTTAGCGATTTCTTTTCAGTTTTCACGCAAAGAATATTGACAATACCTACACAATTAAAAATAAATACGAAATTAAAAATAAATAAATATGGAGAACAGTAATAGTTATGCGAATGTATGCAGACTGTGTTTGAAAAGAGATTTACAGTTATATTCCATTAAGAATACGTACTTAAAAGATGTTTACGAAAAAATAACTAATATTGAAGTAAGTCTAACAATTCTTTTTAACTACAAATTTTCATTAATAGTTATATAATGTGTGTTAGTCATGGACTTGCGTGTTTCACCTTTTTTTATTAGTTTCTTTTTTTTGAGTTTATGAAGTTATACCTACTTCTTTTGGAGTGTTACCGAAAAATATGATGAGAGTAAATTTCTACGATGCGCGCGCACACCAAAAAACCGATAACCTGAAGTTAGCTAGTCAACGAAGAAGAAGTTAGCAACGTGAAGTTAGCTACCTATATAGCCAATGAAATATAAGTTTTTATATGCGTACATAAGTACACACACACACTTTTTTTGTAAAAAAAATGTTTATTTTTCAGCTTAACTCCACCTACATGCAGTCTCTGTGTTATATATGCATGAAACGACTAAAACAATGTCACAAATTAATTGAACAAGCACTTGAAACAGACAAGTTATTAAAAGATGCACTTCGGTGCGGAGTCGAGGTAAATGTTTCGAATATAATTTTTATTAATCCTTTTTTTTATGTAACTAGGTCGGCAAACAAGCGTATGGCTCACCTGATGGTAAGACCGTTGCCTATAGACGCCTACAACACCAGAAGCATCGCAAGCACGTTGCCAACCCTAACCCCAATCCCCCAGAAGCTCTAGTCACCTTACTCACCAACAGGAACACAATACTGCTTGAAACAGTATTATTTAGCTGTGGTCTTCTGTAAGGTCGAGGTACTACCCCAGTCGGGCTGCTCCATATTTTGAGCAGGAAATTTCCTGCTGTGCCCTACCTCAGTTTATTGTTTTTCGGCAGTAAAAACAAAATATTGTCAGTAATAATTACAAAAAAAGTTTTTTTATTAAGTATTATTAATTGTAGCAGGCTTATGGTGGCAGAGGCTGTTTTAATAAATTCACAATATTGAATTCAGCCTATAAAAAATTGTTTCATCTAATTAACAGATGAGGGAATATTTTGCTAATCCCGGATCTTAGACCATAAGAAGATTTTTATCACTAACAGATTAATATAATTAATACATTTTTAATAGTTTATAATAAATATTAATATTGAAATTATTAAATAAGAAACGATTTTTTTTTATGAGTGGTTCTAATTTATTCTGTTGTTTTCGCTAGTACAAGAGTTAAATAATAAAAAGAAAAAATCTGTTTTTATTTTTTTTCAATATGGCGTACCGTTTTTAAAAAAAATCCAAGATCATAATTTCATTGAAAATTAAAAAAAAAATAGTTTCATAATGTTATCGTTATCGTAACATGGTTAAAAATTAAAATTAAAAAAATAACCTCGTTTTTTTTAAGGTTCTTATGAACCAATATTGCTCATATTTTTTTTTCTTAGAAGGTACCATCATGCCCCAGAACATATCCGGTATTTAGACCAATCGATTCACACGGTGCTGAGAAAATTTTTTTTTACTGATTTTCATTTTTTTCGGATTTTTTCGGAAACGGTAATAGATAAAAATCTGAAACTTGCAGCATCAAAGTATCTTATGAGTACCAACATTTCCTGAAATTATGAGCCCAATACCTTTCTGGGGCCGATTCGGTATGCTTATCGTCCTATGGCCTTTAAATTTTAACATTAGGTACATTAAAACGTTAGATAACATATACAGTGTTATGCAGTAACCAAATCAAATCAAAATAACTTTATTCAAATAGTCTTCAAAAGCACTTTCGAATGGTCATTTTACAAATAAAAATTTTAAAAGTGACTATAATTTTATAAAGTGAAGCTTCCACTGATTCGGAATGTAGATTCTGCAGAGAAGAACCGACACTTTGCGAAACTTTGCAGTTATGCTCTTTTAAAAACAATATATAAACTGTGTTTTAGTACAAAATTAGTAATATCTTGCATGAAATACAACGTCACAAGTCCACACATCTTTATCAACTATGTAATCTTGCACCAAATAATAAGCTTTATCTAGTAATTTCTTTTTAATAAACACTTAACCCTAAGACTTACAGTATTACAACAAAATTTAAATAATTACTCCAATCTAGCGTCTCGGTAGACATTACCTTTGTATTATGCCATCGGCTTTGTAAAATTTTTCATGAAAACTAGCTGGCCCGCAAACACTGTTTTGCCATATATGTTACTAGCCGACCCGCGCCCACTTCGTTGGGCGTTAATTATGTTTGTGATGCAATTATGGTGTGTAGTTCTTCGTACTGTTTTATTAGGTTCATTGTTTAGAATTTGACGTATAAAATCGTAATAATATCTTGTATTTATTATTTTAAATTACAGAACCAAATAACATACTTTATAAATAAAATGTTGCTCCAACGCCATCTATCAAAAAGTTAAAAAACTTCGTCGTCGATAGAATAAAATAAGAGTAAATAAAATAAATAGACTAATAAATAGCGATAGATGGCGATAGTTTCTTTGCGATTTTGATAATATATTTTAACATT
Source organism: Melitaea athalia (assembly GCA_905220545.2). Taxonomy (NCBI): domain Eukaryota; kingdom Metazoa; phylum Arthropoda; class Insecta; order Lepidoptera; family Nymphalidae; genus Melitaea; species Melitaea athalia. Next base: position 11,289,731 of record HG992205.1, read on the forward strand.
TTTCTTATTTAATGAATTTTTGTGTACAATTACAATAAAATATGGCCTATGTCACTCCTGAATAGTGTAGCTTTTTGTTAGTGAAAGAATTTTCATTATCGGATCAGTATTTGCGAAGATTACCCCATATATACAAACAAAGTTATAAACTTTTCCTCTTTATAATATTAGTATAGATTAGCCCCCTTAATCCAGCCCCCGTTATAACTTAGGGGTGGTCGATTCTCAGACCTACCCGATATGCAAACAAAATTTCATAAAAATCGGTCCAGCCATTTCGTAGGAGTATGGTAACTAACATTGTGACACGAGAATTTTATATATAAGATAATTCAATCAATCAGTCGAATAATATTTCCAGATTGATAAGATAGAATATGTACAGACATTCACGCTGTCTGTATCATCGATATCGACTATCAACATATCTCTACATCCTGTGGAAAATGATATAAAAGAAGAGTCTGCTAAGATAAAAGAAGAATTAAAAGACATTTGGGATAACGGGATAAATGCCGTCTCCGATCAAATTGGTATGTAATTAAATCTATACTTCTATGCAAATATAAAGAGGTAAAGTTTATAACTTTGTTTGTTTGTAGGGGGTAATCTCCGCAAATACTGATCCGATCATGAAAATTCTTTCACTCACAGAAAGCTACACTATTCAGGAGTGATATAGGCTATATTTTATTGTTATTGAACAAAAATTCAGTGAAAAATATAGTATATGTAAGTCAAGTCGGAGAAATTCGAGTGAGATGAAAGTTTACTATATATGCATCACAAAAATAATAATTAACGCCCAACGAAGTGGGCACAGGTTGCCTAGTAAATAAATAATAATAGAATTTGTTCGCTAACGAAACAAACCAACTACAATGTATATTGTCAAGTATAGTACAATACACCAGGCCCGGATCTAGGGGGGGCAAGCCGGGGCCCATGCCCCGGGCGGCAAGTTCAGGGGGCGGCCAAATTCACATTTTACAGACGAATGGACAACTCATCATTTACTTAACTTTGACCACGGAATAAATAATAGTACCTACAAGTACAGAAATTTCATGGCCATATCAACTCTACCGATACCCAGAGCGCAGAGTGGGACACGCACATGCTGCACGAACATTTATTATTCGCGAAGCGCGTAGGCATAGTTCATAAAAATTAAATTAAAAAAAAAAAACCGCAACACAGTAACCTGAGTTCCCTTTAAAAAGTAAAAAACGCGCTTATTTTGAAGTAATTTTATAAAAATTTATGTTGCTTAGTTAAGTTAGGTTAGTTTTAGTACAGTTATTTGGTGCTCAAAAAGGGGGTTACCTGGAAATTTTCCGGTAGTTTTGAAAATTGGTGATTTTATAGATTTCGACGTGCTCTTTTCGAATTTTCACTTTGCCACCTCGAATCGAATCGAATCGAAACAAACTATGAATATTTTTTTTACTTTAATGACGCGATCTTGTTAATTATGTACCTATATTAATAAGGCTCTACGAAGCGAAAATTTTTTACGACAATCTTTACACATTTTTTTTTTCATTTACAATTGAGACGTAATTTCGAGAAAGGTTTGTTTGTTAACAATCGTTTAACTTGTTAAAAAATTAAGTTTAAGTAAAATTTCCAACGGGAATTCAATGTTTTTAGTGTTTAGATTACACCATATTTTTTTCAAATTAAAAAAAATATTCAAAACTTGTCAACTGGACTTACGAAATATAATTATGACACGTAAACGCGTGTTAGAGTGGACTTTGCAGCTCTCGTACGCTGAAACTATAGATTTTACAAAAAAAGGTTACTACATAAATTATAGGAAATTTTCTTTAGTTTAATTTATTACATAACTATTTTTATCGTAAAATGAGTTGGAACGGAGTTATTCTCAAAAAACTGTATTTGAGCGCCATTTTTCCAATATGGCGACGCGAGCGGCAAAGATACGAAGTGGCAAAGTGAAAATTCGAAAAGAGCATGTCGAAATCTATAAAATCACCAATTTTCAAAACTACTGGAAAACTTTCCAGGTAAAACTATCAAATGACTGGACTATTTAGAGATTTAGACTATTTGTAATTGAACTGTTAGTTTTGGAGCGGTCCCGCAACGCGATGTAATTTTTTTTTAAATTACTAATACTCGTACATACTTAGGTACTTTAAGATTGAGTTTCTTTCATTATTTTTTACTTTTAAATGGAACTCAGGTTACTGTGTCGGTTTTTTGTTTGTTTTTAATTTAATTTTTATTTTATACTTTTTATGGGTACCATTCATTTATTTTCATTATTAATTTTGTAAAGTGCATGTGATGCTATTTCATTTGCAACCCTACTTGGATAAATTTGCTGACATTCGGATTTCCATCCTCATTTTCTCCCCACCACATGTATTTGCAGAAATTGGGTATTTTCCTCGGTTTTACTCCCAGATTGTTTTCAGGACTCAACCGATTTTCATCAAACATGCGTCTAAGAACACTCGCCCGGAACTTACCTTTCCCTTATATAAAATATAATAATAATACCCTTATATAAAAAAAAAAACTAAATTGAAATCGCGTCCTCCGTTCGCGAGCTACGGTGCCACAGACAGACAGACATGTCAAACTTATAACATCCCTCTTTTTGCGTCGGGGGTTAAAAATACGCGCCCGCTCGCCCCCAGAAATCGCAGATCGCGGCAGCACGCGTCTGGTTACCGTGCGTGCGAAAGAGAGAGTACAAAGAGTGCAGAAGAGTAAAATTGTATTTTCAATTCACAAATGCAACACAATATTTGATTTTTATTTTTATTATACATATTTTTATTTTAAATCCTATCCTGTGCTGTATCCTACACGTTTATGTCTATGTACCTATGTATGTGTAAATAAATAGGCTTAACACAGAAAGAACAGCGATGGATGCATTATTTCCGAAAGGCCTATGTAGGCTATGTCCAAATTTCAATCAAGTAGTGGACATCTGATAGCTGAAATTATAAGCATGATAAAGGTAAAAATAAAATAAATATAAGTGGGCGGGGGCGGCATTTTTCAGTTTTTGCCCCGCCTAAAAAAAATTGAAGATCCGGGGCTGCAATACACATTGCTAAGAATAACTCAAAAACTGCTTAGAGACCATTCATTAATTACGTCACACGAATTCCACGATTTTTGACCCCCACCTTGTCTCATCTGGTCACATTTAGGAGACCCCCTTTTTAGGGTTCCGTACCCAAAGGGTAAAAACGGGACCCTATTACTAAGACTTCGCTGTCCGTCCGTCCGTCCGTCCGTCTGTCACCAGGCTGTATCTCAAGAACGGCTATAGCTAGAGAGTTGAAATTTTCACAAATTATGTATTTCTGTTGCCGCTATAACAACAAATACTAAAAACAAAATAAAATATATATTTAAGGGGGGCTCCCATACAACAAACGCGATTTTCTTGCCCTTTTTTGCTCGATATCAATAATGGCAACAGGTAGGCACTTGAAATATTCACAAAATACTCAGTTGTATTTTTACTTTAATAATAAATTATAAAATTAAAATAAAATTAATATTTAAGGGGGGCCCCATACAAAAAACGTCATTATTGCCTATTTTTGCTCTCATATAATAAAAGTGATTTTTAGCCGCTTTTTGCCCGTTATTACAATCAATGTAGGTACCTAGTTGATGGTACGGAACCCTTCGTGCGTGAGTCCGACTCGCACTTGTTATTTTTTATACGTGGGGAAAATCCATCATGGATACCCTTATGAATCCCATCATGGTTATGTCAGACTCCTACTGACCAAAAACCATCCACGTGTGAGCAGACCTCCGCCTGAGTGGGGCGAGATGGGGTCGCGTTAGCAGTCTCCACCCCGCCCCGGCGGCTGGCCCGAATGTAAACGTCCGGGCCCCGGCACCCTGAGGGGCGGCACCCACAAGACCACCCCTCCCGACGACGCGTGGGATCTCAAGCCAGCCGAGGACCCCCTGACCCCCAGACGGCCACCCCACTTAGGGGACGCTCAACAGGACCAGTCTACCGTCTGCAAAATGGGAACACATGTCCAGGAGCGTCCCCCCCCCTCCAAGCCAGGCAGGCCTGACCTTCAACGCCTGGCATCACGATGTTGGGGGTCAGGCCCGCCCGACCTCCAACGCCGGATCGCACCGAACAACCGAGCAAAGCTAAAGGGAGCCAGCACAGCCCGGCCCTCACACATCACGTCTGCCGGATTGCACCAGCAACCGAGCAAAGCTCCAGGGAGCCAGCACAGCCCGGCCCTCACACATCACGTCTGCCGGATGGCACCAGCAACCGAGCAAAGCTCCAGGGAGCCAGCACAGCCCGGCCCTCACACATCACGTCTGCCGGATGGCACCAGCAACCGAGCAAAGCTCCAGGGAGCCAGCACAGCCCGGCCCTCACACATCACGTCTGCCGGATGGCACCAGCAACCGAGCAAAGCTCCAGGGAGCCAGCACAGCCCGGCCCTCACACATCACGTCTGCCGGATGGCACCAGCAACCGAGCAAAGCTCCAGGGAGCCAGCACAGCCCGGCCCTCACACATCACGTCTGCCGGATGGCACCAGCAACCGAGCAAAGCTCCAGGGAGCCAGCACAGCCCGGCCCTCACACATCACGTCTGCCGGATGGCACCAGCAACCGAGCAAAGCTCCAGGGAGCCAGCACAGCCCGGCCCTCACACATCACGTCTGCCGGATGGCACCAGCGCTCGAGCAAAGCTCCAGGGAGCCAGCACAGCCCGGCCCTCACACATCACGTCTGCCGGATGGCACCAGCAACCGAGCAAAGCTCCAGGGAGCCAGCACAGCCCGGCCCTCACACATCACGTCTGCCGGATGGCACCAGCAACCGAGCAAAGCTCCAGGGAGCCAGCACAGCCCGGCCCTCACACATCACGTCTGCCGGATGGCACCAGCAACCGAGCAAAGCTCCAGGGAGCCAGCACAGCCCGGCCCTCACACATCACGTCTGCCGGATGGCACCAGCGCTCGAGCAAAGCTCCAGGGAGCCAGCACAGCCCGGCCCTCACACATCACGTCTGCCGGATGGCACCAGCAACCGAGCAATGCTCCAGGGAGCCAGCACAGCCCGGCCCTCACACATCACGTCTGCCGGATGGCACCAGCAACCGAGCAAAGCTCCAGGGAGCCAGCACAGCCCGGCCCTCACACATCACGTCTGCCGGATGGCACCAGCAACCGAGCAAAGCTCCAGGGAGCCAGCACAGCCCGGCCCTCACACATCACGTCTGCCGGATGGCACCAGCAACCGAGCAAAGCTCCAGGGAGCCAGCACAGCCCGGCCCTCACACATCACGTCTGCCGGATGGCACCAGCAACCGAGCAAAGCTCCAGGGAGCCAGCACAGCCCGGCCCTCACACATCACGTCTGCCGGATGGCACCAGCAACCGAGCAAAGCTCCAGGGAGCCAGCACAGCCCGGCCCTCACACATCACGTCTGCCGGATGGCACCAGCAACCGAGCAAAGCTCCAGGGAGCCAGCACAGCCCGGCCGGCAAGCCGCGCTTTCGCGCTACAGGGCGGGCAAGCGAACTTTGGCAGTAGGCTCTAAACAGCGTTAATTTTCCCTCTGCATTACAACGCGCAAATCTGCGGGCCAACATATTGCCCCGGACCGACAGCGCCCTTCGCTCCCTCTATATCACCGTCGTCCACGAGGCGCTCGTTAACTATATGGCCGAGATACTTGAACTCCGCCACCTGTTTCAGGGGAAATCCACACGATCGTATGATTGGCTGAAAAATGGTGGGTTTGTTTTTTCCCCTGAACACAAGGAACTCGCTCTTTTTGGCGTTGTATCTGAGTCCATTTCTCTCAGCATAGTCCTCACAGATTTTAAGTAGCTTCCGGAGGCCACTGACCGAAGGACTAAGCAGAACCATGTCACCCGCATAGCTGATGTTGTTTATAAAGACACCGTCCACTGAGCATCCGACACCAGCTCTGCTCAGCCCCTCTATCAGCTGGTTGACAAAAAGGTCAACAAACTATGCAAACCACGTTTTTTAAACGCTTTTATCCTACAGAGTAGTTTGTTGTCGTTTGTATCGATACAAACGCGCTTCACCGGCGCGTCTGTAATGATACACACGCGCGTTTGCATCGCGTCTGTATCGCTACACACGCGCGTCAACGGCGCGTTTTAGAAACGCGCGTCGACGGAGCGCTTTTATTATACAGGTGTGCAAAGGTCTACAGGCTGCGTCTGACTCGCGTGTGTATCGCGTCTGTATCGCTACAAACGCGCGTCGACGGTGCGTTTAAAAAACGTGGTTTGCATAGGCCCTTAGACTTCGCTGTCCGTCCGTCTGTCATCAGGCTGTATCTCAAGAATGGCGATAGCTAGACAGTTGAAATTTTCACAAATTATGTATTTCCGTTGCCGCTATAATAACAAATACTAAAAACCAAATAAAATAAATATTTAAGGGGGGTTCCCATACAAGAAACGCGATTTTTTGCCTATTTTTTCTCGATATCAATAAATGATATCAGTAAGTACCTACACTTGAAATATTCATAAAATATTTAATTTTACTTTAATAATAAACTAGCCGACCCGTGCCCACTTCGTTGCGCATTAATTATTTTTAATAATTACTTCTAACGACGATATCTCAAAAACTATTCATCTGATTGATATAGTGTAAAGGGCAATTTTAATATGAATTAAATTCTTAAGCTAACTAACATATTTATTTTGATAAGGATTAATACGGAACTAAAGAAAATAGCTTTGAAAATAACGTAATGTTTTTAATTACTATTTTGAACATAAAAGTCGTTATTGTAAGTCAACCGTAAGAGATAGAGATATGCTGTCGCGGACTTTTTTGTAGCATTTTTATAGATTTTGAATTCGGTAGTACATTACTTAACTATATCTTTGCTAGTTTACGCGGCGTTCGCGAGGAAAGGTCCCCGTTGGCGAGATTTTTTGCGACCTCTTCAACATTTATCGCCGTATTTCTGCTAATTTACATAAAAGCATAATAAATTATATACCTAAACCTTCCTCAAGAATCACTCTTTCTATTGTTGAAAACCGTGTAAAAATCCGTTCAGTAGTTTTCGAGTTTATCGCGTTCAGACAGACAGGAGGACAGAAAGACGCGGCCGGGGGACTTATTTTTATAATAAGTATAGATAATAAAATTTAAATAAAAAAATATATTTTGGGAGTTCATACAAAAAAGTGACTTTTAGCGGATTTTTGGCCGATATTTAAATCATTGTACCTACTGTTGTTTACCTAGCCAATAGTAAGGAACCTTTCGTGAGCGATTCCGACTCGCACTTGGCCGATTTTATTTATATATTATATATTATATAATATACTAAATTTATATAAAGTATGTTTCATTCTATTATCAGCTCGGTGAAGATCGATGTAGTTTCAGATCTTAGACCAAAAAAATTGTTAAACTTTGAAATTAATGTCTCTATGATCAAAAAATATTTACAGTATTCAAATTAAGACACTAAAACCCAATCATATTAAATCTGTTTTAAATCAGTTGACAAATAAACACATTTTGTTTTTTCAGAAGAGGATCAAATAGACCAAAAAATTTCAACGGGGTCTAAAGAAACATATTCTATAGATGGACTAAGGGCTTACGAAGATGTCAAAGATATTTTAGATTCAGACGATGATGTCCCTACGCTGTCTGTATCATCGATGTCGGTAAAAGAGGAATTACAAGACAATTGGGATAACGGGATACATGCCGTCTCCGATCAAATTGGTATGTATTTAAATAAATAATAATAGAATTTGTTCTCTAACGAACGAGAACAACGAGATGAAGACGCCGCGTTGGCGCAACGGTCACAGCACTGGATTGTGCCTGTTGCGCTGGCGGTTGCGGGTTCGATCCCCGCACATGACAAACATTTGTATTGACCATACAGATGTTTGAAAAAAAGTCTGAAAAAAAAGATTGTTTTAATAGTTAATTTTTTTAAGTAAAACTTCTTTACGCACATCTGACTTGGGGAGTGAGCTGGTGAATGCGTGACGAGGGCGTTACGAAAAGTGTGATTGAGCGAGGCGAACGGAAGTTGAGATGGAGATATAAGTTAGATGGAGCTAAAGAAGTTTTACTTCAGTCGTGTGGACTAAGTTTGAAAGTATAAATACTTCCTTTAGATTCTCATTGTGTACTAACAAAAACGTTTCAGGTGCCTTTAATCCTCTGAAACTACCAAACAAGGAAAAAGCGAATGAAGTAGTAAAAGTCAGTAAAGAAGATGTTCCTGAAAAACCAAATCTAATACTAGAAAATGAGCCAAAAGAAAGTAATGAAATTATTTTAAAAACAAGTGCATTAAATAAATCCAATAAAGACTCAAATAATTTAAATAAAATACCTAAAAATAGTAAGAAGGTAAAAAAGTATGAGCCTCGGAAAAAAATACAGAAAGATTCTTTTTTAATTAATTCTAACAATAATCTTACAGAACCACATGTAACAAATAATCCAAATATACACAATCGAAATGAAACATTAACACTAAATGAAACTAAATCAGCAAATAATATAAACTTAGCACTTCCAAAAACTTCGAAAATACAAATAAATGATAAACCAAATGACAAAAAACATGACAGCAACTTTTTAGTTCCGAATAATAAATACATTTGTAACATATGTAATTATGAAGCTGTAAGTAAAAAATACTTAATTATTCATTTACGTTTGCACGATACTAAAGCAAAGATATATTGTTGTAGTCAATGTAAGTATATGACTAATATGAAAACCAGTTTTAACAACCACCTTAAAAAACACACAGGTGAAAAACCATACGAATGTCATGTTTGTCAAAGAAAATTCAGTCAAATCAGTCATTTAAATAGTCACAGAAGAACACACACAGGTGAAAAACCATACGAATGTCATATTTGTCAAAGGAAATTCAGTCATATCAGTAATTTAAATAGTCACAGAAGAACACACACAGGTGAAAAACCATACGAATGTCATGTTTGTCAAAGAAAATTCAGTGATATCAATAATTTAAATAGTCACAGAAGAACACACACAGGTGAAAAACCATACGAATGTCATATTTGTCAAAGGAAATTCAGTCATAGCGCTAATTTAAATAGACACAGAAGAACACACACAAGTGAAAAACCATACGAATGTCATGTTTGTCAAAGAAAATTCAGTGAAATCAGTAATTTAAATAGTCACAGAAGAACACACACAGGTGAAAAACCATACGAATGTCATGTTTGTCAAAGAAAATTCAGTCAAATCAGTACTTTAAATAGTCACAGAAGAACACACACAGGTGAAAAACCATTCGAATGTCATGTTTGTCAAAGAAAATACAGTCGAAGCGCTGATTTAAAGAATCACATAATAACACACACAGGTGAAAAACCATTCGAATGTCATGTTTGTCAAAGAAAATACAGTCGAAGCGCTGATTTAAAGAATCACATAATAACACACACAGGTGAAAAACCATTCGAATGTCATGTTTGTCAAAGAAAATACAGTCGAAGCGCTGATTTAAAGAATCACATAATAACACACACAGGTGAAAAACCATTCGAATGTCATGTTTGTCAAAGAAAATACAGTCGAAGCGCTGATTTAAAGAATCACATAATAACACACACAGGTGAAAAACCATACGAATGTCTCCTTTGCCTAAAGAAATTTACACGAATAAGTAGTTTAAACTATCATTTACGAACTCGTCATACAGAAATAAAGCAAAATGTCGCTTAAGTTATGTTTTAACTTAAATAAGAAATATATTTTATTGGAGTTTACTCCTGAAGAAACAATATAAGGAAGTGAAATGAAAGAGTGACGCTTTTCGGCGCTTTTAGCTTTTATGTAAGGTTCGTTACCTAGTTGACCCACAGCTATCGAACCGATACTAATAGCGTGCGTCTGTTTATGTTATAACTGTAGTTTTAAATTTTAATTTGATTCAATAGAAAACTTCAATTTTTAGAAATCACAATAATTGTTCTTAAGGAGTAAACTCCAATCCCGTGTTGGAGTTGACACACACGCTTTTTTATTTCGTTTTTCAATAAAATATACATTTTTTTACGTCGTATTGTAAGATTACAATTTTCATTTAATTGTTCGGTTGATAACCATTGTTATAATATAAGAAAAAAATTGACAAAATTCGATATTGTTAATCACTGTCGGATAGATACTTTTCGAATTATGATTCACTGTAGTCAAAAAGAAATAAAATCAAAATTAAAATAAAAAAATAAAAATTTATATTAATTTTATTTAATTATATTAATTAACTAGCAGACCCGTGCCCACTTCGTTAGGCGTTAATTATCTTTTCCTTTGTCATGCAATTACCTATGTGTAGGTAATAATTTTTATTAGGTTCATTGTTTAGAATTTTATTTCTTGTTTATAGCTAGTATTGGACGTATAAAATCATAATAATATCGTGTTTTTATTATTTTAAATTACAGAACCAAATAACATACTAAATTTTATAGCACTTAATAAATAAATAATATGTTACTTCAATGCCATCTATCAAAAATTCCGAAAACGACGTCGATAGGCTAATAAATACTCTTCTAATAGCCATAGATGGCGTTATTATATATAGCATTTTGGAGTTATATTTTTATCTTTTTCTTATTTACTGAATTTTTTGTTCCATAACAATAAAATATAGCCTATGTCACTCCTGAATAGTGCAGCTTTCTGTTAGTGAAAGAATTTTCATGATCGGATCAGTATTAATTTGCGAAGATTACCCCGTATATACAAACAAAGTTATAAACTTTTCCTCTTTATAATATATTAGTATAGTATTAGTATTAGTATAGATATTTTTATAAAAATATTAAATATATTATATAGCCATAAGTCCGCCCATTGTACTTCATAGTCTGTAAATGATATTTGTAGTTGTGATGTACAATAAAGTATAAATAAATTAAAAGTAAGAAACCTTTTTAAAAAACAAGCTTTTATTTGAATGCGCTAAAACGAAAAAAATAAATTTTTACTTTAAAACTTTTACTATCTACTTATAAAGTCATTACACATAATCTATATGATAGAAAAGCTTGTCGCGAGATATGAGTACTCGTATTTCCTTTAATAGTTAAAATCAATCACATCAATTTATTTAATTTACTTGTTTACAAGCAAATCTTGCGACAAGCTTTTATATCATATAGATTATTGACTTTATAAGTAGATAGTAAAAGTTTTAATGTAAAATTTTTTTTTTCGTTTTAGCGCATTCAAATAAAAGCTTGTTTTTTAAAAAGGTTTTTTACTTTTAATTTATTTTTGACTTTTTAGTCGGTTATCACGTCACTTGGTAAGTCTTTAGATTAAGAACGGTTGACTGTTTATCGGCATATTTTTGTCACAGAAACAAAAAAAAAAAAAAGACGTGTGGCACTCGGGGACTGCCGCGGTAAAGCTATTGCGTAGCATTTTGTATCAACTTATGCAATAATTATAATATTTATTTATTTTATTTATGCAGTATTTCATTTTCTTTGATATTAATTCAAGTTACACTTTTTGAGCATGGTAACCGATAAGAAAACAATTTTTTTTCTTTTATTAAAAAATTTAAATGCCAAATTGTATCCGGAAATAGAAACATTATAGGCAATATCATATTTGCATCAATGAGTAATACGCTCAACTAGATAATAGTACTAACGCCGGTGCTATCCCATTCATGTAGGTCATATTTTTTATTTCATCACGTATTCATTGATAAATGCCGGCAAACTCGCGTCGAAGCTCGACGACCGACGTCAAGCGCACCGCCTAGCCGCGCCGACCTAGACGTCTAATCGCACGCACACAACGCCGTGTCGAAGACTCGAAGACTGCCGAACTGAAACGACGTTAGACGATGCACGGCCTTCAAGCCACACCTCCGTGCCCGTCGGAGTGGGAGCGTGAGGTTTTTTCGTTACTGATATTCTCAAAATTGTCCCCGCGCTCAAGGCCCGCGAAAGAAGCTATGCAATAGCTTAAAAAAAAAATAACCCTAACCTATCTAATTTCCGACCGACCGACCGACGCCGTTCTTAATCTAAAGACTAGCCCATCACTTTAATCGAATTATTCTTAGCAAGCCCTTTCATTTGATACCCATATTGTAGAAGTGCACTAAAAATAACTAGTTCGCACTCTTGGATATGCCGCCATATTGGATTTAGAATGACGTCACAAAGTTAACCATGCATTGGCATCCAAATTGAACCTGTATACAAAATTTCAGCTCAATTTGGTGAAGATATCTGCTTCAAAATTGAGTTGCAAGATTTCACCCGAACAAGCATACATACATACAAACCATGCATTGTCATCCAAATTGAAGCTGTATACAAAATTTCAGCTCAATTAGTTGAAGATATTTGCTTCAAAATTGAGTTGCAAGATTTTACCCGAACAAACATACATACATACAAACTATGCATTGTCATCCAAATTGAACCTGTATACAAAATTTCAGCTCAATTGGTTGAAGATATCTGCATCAAAATTGAGTTGCAAGATTTCACCCGAACAAACATTTTTATTAAATTTACATACATACAGTTATAAACCTTTTAACTTTTAAAATAAAAACAATGAACGATAGTCACAAGAATAACTTTAAATCAATGAATTAACAAAATCAAACAAAAATTGGACAGAGTAACGCTATACAAAGACAACCATTCTATGAGAGCGCACACCGACGAATGGGCCGGCGGCGCTGAGCAAGCTGTTTTTATATGGAAGGGGTGGGGGACGTCATCCGGCCAGTCTTTTCTCAACACGGCCTCTCCTGACATGGCTGTGTCCTCGCAGCCCATGCGTGAGCCAGCAACAGCGGGAGCCGCGGTGGCGGCGCCGGTGACGTCATCACCTTCATCTTGAGCTGGCGGCGTCGCATCACCTGGATGCGGAGTAGATGCTGGTGCCGAAGCGTCGCCTTGATGACGAAATTTCAGCACCGTTGTGGCAAACGCCATCTATTTCATCGCTGCCTAAAAGCGAGCGAAGCATAACAGAAGCACAAAGTTAACGTTTACTTAACTATCAGAGTTGTTTTACTCAAATACGAAATGCATTGCAGTTACCATCGTTTTAGGCATGTGTGTGAATTTTAAAAAAACGTTACGGCCACAATTTAAATAAACTTTTCGAAGGTCTTACATAAGCCTCTTCCTAGAAATAACATCGATGCTCAATGAGATTGCTCTCAGATTCTGATACGACACGTCTAGGTCAGCCTCATGCCTCGAAATGGAAGGATTTGCACAGGTCTCTACCTAGAAATAACATCGATGCTCAATGAGACTTAACTCAAGAGACTGACACGACACGTCTAGGGCAACCCAGATACCATTTAGGTAACCGAAATAGGATTTACACAGGTCTCTACCTAGAAATAACATCGACGCTCAATGAGGATTAACTCAAGAGACTGACACGACACGTCTAGGGCAACCCAGATACCATTTAACCGAAATAAGATTTACACAGGTCTCTACCTAGAAATAACATCGACGCTCAATGAGGATTAACTCAAGAGACTGACACGACACGTCTAGGGCAACCCAGATACCATTTAACAGAAATAGGATTTACACAGGTCTCTACCTAGAAATAACATCGACGCTCAATGAGGATTAACTCAAGAGACTGACACGACACGTCTAGGGCAACCCAGATACCATTTAACCGAAATAGTATTTACACAGGTCTCTACCTAGAAATAACATCGACGCTCAATGAGGATTAACTCAAGAGACTGACACGACACGTCTAGGGCAACCCAGATACCCGATTTAAACGTTGCCTCAAACTGTGGTAAATTGCAGTACATTTAACATTATCTTAGCGGTAAGTGAAAATGATCAGTACACAAAGTTAGGGTTAGTTTCACTCAATATCAAAAATGTTGCACAAGTATCGGGCGTCTACCCGCCGCGCCACGGCCTCATATATTGGTTTTACAGCGTGCACCGGCCAACAATCGCAGCTCATAGCGCTCGATAGGTAACCACTTGACTACGGTATACGGACCACGCACATAAATGTGCCAACCGGACAGAGTCCGCAAACGTTCAACAAGGCCTCGGGCCCATAACCAGAATAGAGTCTGCACACATTATAAAATATGAAAGCTGAACCAAGGTCTGCACGCATAACCACCTTGCGCCTGCCGGACGTTATTTTGCCATGTACGATCATAGGGAAACTCTAAACAGACCAGGGTCCGCTAGGCACTGAATGTGTCAATAAAACTGTATCACACATTGGAGATTCATATACCCCAGACACGCACGCAAGGCAGCCATTGCCTATAGTACATCACTGACTCAAACGATCCCCACTGGGTGAGCAGAAAAGGGTGCTTGTAAGACGGTCGTTCCTGACGCAACGTGGTCCTCGACCGTTTCACCATTTTCAACCTTGTCCTGACCGTCTCGTCCATTCTGACCATCGCCTTGTAAGCACTCTAAAAACACTAAAGGCACAAATATAATAAAAGTAAGACAGTATTACTTTCAAATAGGAACTTAAAATTCGCGTTATCAGTGCTGCGGCGCAAGCGTGCACTCAAGCGTCCTTAAGCAATGATTTTTACATTTCAACTAAATGAGATTCGTTATTAAATAAATGAAATTTAATCATTTAAAAAATGCAATGCGATTGATAAGATTCCGAACTCTCATCACTCGCTTTACGTAAAAATATGAAATGTAAACTGTATGAAAGATTTATCGCGAATTTTAACGAGAAGTGTTTTATCGTCTCCGACCGTCGGCGTATCGGCGTAATTATTTATAACGATACGTTGAGAGACGGCCGTTCGAATATACAATACGCCCTTCCTATTTAACACGTCCGTACCAATGATCACGGGTATACTGAGACAGTTGTGTGGGACCAACCTCAAAAGATATTTCACTCAACTCTACAGGCAAGGTTACAAAATATGTGGGATGAATTTTCATACCGCCTAAGCCACGTCGTAACATCTGTGAACCGGAGTTGATTTTACAATGAAAGTGCTTTAGCAAATTTGACGAGATGAGGGAAATGTAGGAACTTCTATTGGTAAGCACATCACAAAAATGCTGCTACTACGTTGCGGTTTTTTTTTAAGGTACCCTCCTTTTCACGACAGAAATTTACATTCCCCCTAACTCTTAACGCTCTTTCGCAAAACAAGTACTCTCATTATGCCCACTTACAAAACGAACACTTTATCACAGATCGCGGTTTATTTGAAAAGTCACTAACTGGATTTGGCACTTATTGCGCGGGCGGTAGTCTAGATTTCGTAGGGCAAGAATTAAATCGTGGCCTTTTCAACCACAAGTGTAGCAACGTATCGCTGAATCTTTAATACGACGTTTCCGCGAAATACTACCCTCCGAATTCGAACCGGTGTTAGTTGAGGGTAGGTTTTGATAACTTCGTTTCGTATTATTAGCACCGTTCGGCGTATTCGAACGATGTCGAGTTTTCGAAACGAACAGACGAAACGAACAAAGCAGAGATCTACGTGTGTACTCGGCATATGTGGAATATTTGTCTGAATTAGAACACATGACATCAAAAGAATATTCGCAACGTCAACATGTCGCGAGCACAATATTTTTAATTTCTGTTTGAAATTTGACCACGTTCGATTATTACGTAACCACTGGCTAAGCCACGAACGCGCCTCACCCCTCAAGCAGTTACCGACTCGCACCAAATACTCAATATCGTTCCACCGATTGCGAACACAAGCGCGATCTACCTCCTCAAACAACACGTTAACATAATGAATTGCGGGATCAAAATCAGACACAAAATAATGGCTTTGTCTCACCGGGTTAAGAGCGGTAATAACATCCACCAGCCGTTCTACGACATCGTTTGAAGCAGCAGGCGCGGTGACGACAGGCGCAGCGGCCGGAACCGTCGTGACGGGGACCGGGAGCGAGCCGTGCCCGCTGAGCGGCAAGATGACGCCGACCTCGCTAGTGATAACCAGCACCTGTGAGTTGTCGAGGCGCCCGCCCGGCGCAGCCGGTACGATCGCGTCGCTGGCCACCGGTCCAAAATAGCTCCGAGTTGCTGCCCAATATTGGGCGGCGGCGGTGTGCGCTCCCTGTAGCGTTTTTCTTTTCTACCCACGGATGGCATTTTCGACAATTTACACAAATAGGGATCAGACAATGTCTCCAGCGGACTGGCAATACGTCGTCCAATCCCACTTCTGAAGTTATAAACCTTTTAACTTTTAAAATAAAAACAATGAACGATAGTCACAAGAATAACTTTAAATCAATGAATTAACAAAATCAAACAAAAATTGGACAGAGTAACGCTATACAAAGACAACCATTCTATGAGAGCGCACACCGACGAATGGGCCGGCGGCGCTGAGCAAGCTGTTTTTATATGGAAGGGGTGGGGGACGTCATCCGGCCAGTCTTTTCTCAACAATACATACATTGCAAGTTAAATAATAATAGTAATAATAGTAGTTAAATAATAAAAGTAATAAGTAAATATATTTTTAAAAGTTGCCTTGCTGACGGTACTTTGTGTTGACATCTTGCGTGCACCGTGACTGACAGCTTCCGAGGCGTACAGTACGCGCGACATAACTTGGCACGACTGAAGTTCGCGCAGAAGGCTGCGCAGTAACATTTTTTAAGGGACCGGGGGGAAGGCGATTTTGGCATGAGACGCATGCGGGGAGGCTAGGGATTGACCATATGTAAACACAATCGACCGTTTAATCAACCGAATTGCGCAATCGATTAGTTTTATTTAGGATTTATTGATTTTTGTTTATATAAGATATTAAACGTATTAGATTTACGAATATAGTTAATTTTGTCGTTAATAAACGAGATTTCGACATTAATTTAAAAAAAAAACTACAAAAATCAAATTTTCTCAGTTGAAAGACACGATTTACTTGAATATCAGTTATCTATTAACGACTACACTATTTGAGAAAATTTAAAACCTCCTTTTAAAATTAAAAATAAATATATTTTTATGACTTAATTTTAATCGATTTCAATAAAAATCGATTAAACAACACCTTATTGCACATCCCTTTTTGCTTACTTCATACAGCTTCGTGTTTTTTCGGAAATGCTCGGATACGGTAATCTGTCTCAGTCACACGTTAGTATTCGTGCCACTATCTCTGTCTTGAGCACTATCGACTACAAAAGTTTTCGTTTCTAATGTTGTTAATTTTTATTATTAGTATTAGTAATTAGTGTTATAGTATTCAGTTTGTTTTATTTAGCTTTAATTGTTTTATCTAGTGTTAGTATTAATTTTGTTTTATTTAGTGTTAGTATTAAGTGTGTTTTGATTTTGGGATTTTCCCCCTCAGCGACAGTGATTAAATAATAATTAATAATAAGCGTAAATATGTGTTAAATAATAATAAGTGGTAATGTATATAAAAAGTATTAAGTGTAAATATTATTTATTGTGTTGTTTGTGATAAAAATCTGCCACTATCGAAAGGTAAGGTATTAAATTGAATTTTTAATATAAAAGTTATTTTTGCAGCGTCTTAAAGTGTTATGATGTTTATTTTATTGGTCACTGTATTAGGAAAATTTTATTCGTACATTGATTTATAATAAAAATAAAAATTTGTAATGACAGTTTTTTTCGTGAGTGTACATGCGCAAAAGTTCGCAGAGCCTATGTTCAGTCACGCCAAGTTATATCGCGCGTACTGTACGCACACATGGTCGCAGCTTGTATCCGATCACGATGGATTCCGTGCGACAATTTTTGATGCGTCAAGCCGGTTTCTAGGTTATGTTTTTATTGTACTTATTTATTTTATTTACATAATGAGATAAATCGGACATGGAGTGGTGTAACGATAATTATATTTGTTAGCAAACGAAAAAAACTGACTTAGATCACATCGACAAGTAATACAATGTACCTACTACCCTGTAGACGAAAAAAATTAACAAACTCACTAATCGTCTGGTATCTCTAGAAATTCTACCCTTACTACAGTAAATCTAAAAAATAAAAATTTATAAAATCTACTTTTTTTATTTTTTTGTCTGCAGAAATTCTAACCTATCTCTATCAATCAAGTAGGCAGACTACAATTTGACAGCACGACGCTTAAAAACTGTTAAATACGCTGTCGCACAACTGTCGCATGCCACATATGCATGGAGAACCCATATGCCGCAATTTGTCAAATGAGCTGGCACCTCTACTGTACCTACGGTAGTTTCGCTAACATATGTCCATGGAGATTTGTCGAATTCATAGATATAGGTAATAAAAATTAAAAAGGTCGAATTGGACCACAGAGCATATGAATTGGACATTAGCGATATTCAAGGTATGGTATTACCAGTTTTTTTTATATAGGTATATAATTTTTTGCGAAAAGGAAAATTTGCAATGTCCTTTTTTAAATTTTGAAAAACTGTCTCAGTGGTTAGTAGGTTTAACAAAGACACCAGCTGCGGCGAGGCTCATGTCACACATGAATATATGCCCCCAAAAATAGCGAGCCTGCTTTATGAAGTTTACTTTTCGACCTACACGGGTTGTTGCCCCACCAATGATGCCCCACATACTAGTACTACGCTGCTCCAAGCAATTCTAACTAGATTCGATTCCTTGGAAACATTTAGCCACATGGACGAGATGATCGACAGCTAATTAACTAATTTAATTTTCGACCAACGGATTAACTATTGTTAACGTTAAAAATATTAAAAGATCTTGATAATATCTGTTAAAATTCCCCAAGTCCGTTAGTGATTAATCCAGTATACCTACTTACATACTACAGGTATAACAATCACCGCCGCTCAATGAGCAACAGAAGGAAATTTGAATTTTTACAAATACAACTTTCCGGTTAATTTGGATGTCTGTCCTTGTGGACATCCCCACCCTGCCTCGGAGAGCACGTCAAGCTGTCGGTCCCGGTTGTAATCATATACACCTGATAGCGACCGTTACTCAGAGTAGGGAATATAACCGCTAACCCGCAGTGAAGCAGCAAAGTGGATTAAGCCCAGACCACGCTCAGACCCTTCTCCTATATGGCAAAAGAGGCCTATGTGCAGCAGTAGGATGTTAGGCTGAATCGTGATCGATCGTCGATCGAATATATTGTACACTACTTAAGACCTAACTTAAGACACTGTCATACAGATTACAGATACATTAACGGAGGTAGGGCACAGCCGGAAATATCCTGCTCAAAATTAAATAATAACGCATTATGTAGCATTATTATTTATTATACTAGTCTTTGTAGTTTTATAAATGTATTTCATTCATTTCTACTTAAAAATAATATGGTTTTATTTTAACAATTTATTAATGTTGCTATGTTAAATTAATTTTTAATCAGGCTAAGTAAAAATAGATTAACTATTAAAGATTGTTTTTTTTTCTGAGTTTGTTAAAATTTTAAGCACCAAAAAGCCGTTTTACTAAAATATTTGCCGAATAATTTTAAAATTTGGTTATGGAAATTCATCTTCTATGGGACAGTAAAGCGTTTTGAATATAAAATAAACAATATATAATTTTCATAGTTTTATTCGTAAAAATTAAACATTTTCTTTTTTTCTAAATCATCACTACCCTTACATAAATATCGATTTTGGAATAACGCTTACAACTAAAAGAAGTTAAAGAAAATGCATTGAATAGAGAACAAATGAAACTCTAGTATTATTTTCATTTTAGGAGCTATGTTCTGTTCAAATTAATCATAATTCAAATAGTATTTTTTTAGTCTAATTGTTTTGCTACCAGAATGAACACTATTGCTTCAATAATCTTATATACTGCGGTCGCGGAATAAGAAGAAATTCGTACACCGACCTGTCATCAACACGGGAACAAAAATACAAAATACGGGGTCACTTCACCTGTGTGAGCGCAACCGCAATATGTTTATACGCGAGCGACAAAGACAAACGATGACAGGTCTGTGTACGAATTTCTTCCTATTCCGCGACCGCAGTATAGTATTTGACGATATTGAAAAAAATATTTTAATAATGGTGTTTTGTGCCAGCTCGAATTGTACTTAATCTAGAACTATTATTCTAAAAAAAATATTAATAATTATCTATTACTAATACAACTTTGTTGCTATCGGAAAATAATAAATTATTTGTACAATTTTTTCCTGTTACTTTTAAAAATAACACTAATTTTTTATTAACAACTTTAATCCTAATAGGGTATTCCACTATGTTTGAAAAAGTACTTCAAAATGTTGATTTTCTAATAAAAAGCCACAAAAAAAATATATTTCGGCAAAATAAACACGTTTTCATGCCATAAAATTAAATTAAATTTTAAACCTTTTTTATTACCGCGAAAACGCTACAGCCATTTTGGTGACGTAATATGGGCAATAACAAAAGTGTATGACGTATGTAAGAGAGTAACATAACCTACAATTACTATGACAGCCATCAACAAATTAGTAATGAATGCATATTATTTCAGTTGGAACAAGATATGAAGAGTTATTATACGAAAGAACACAACTATTACTCCTTGAAGTTAAAATTGATAGATATTAGTATGTACACTAGCTGTTGACAGCACTGACAGAACTTTGTTATTGCCCGTATGACGTCACACCATGGCGGCTCGTGTTTTAGGTCACGTGATATACAGATTAAAATATACGACTTTTAATTTCAATATAATAAATCAATAATGTGCTTTTATGATTCTAAATCAGAATATTTAGGTGTATTTCTATATAAATTTTAATTTTTGTCAAAATTTATAATTTATTTTTCACTACGGAAAGTACCCTATTGTGTAATTTCTGCTGTTAGCTACTATTTTGACACTTATATTTCAATACAAAATCCGTTCTATAAAAATTATTCATCTTTCCTCAAAAATATTTTAAAAACAATTCTATTATAATCAAATTGATAGCGGGTAGACATTTTTAATGTACCTTATTAAAAATAAAAACAGTTTAAAAAAAAAGTTTTTTTATTATCAAAGAATTGTTTATAAAAATTGCATTTTCTATAGTTATTCGAACTTACAACTATATGATATATAAATATATGATATATTATAATACTATGTATTATTGTGTACTAGAGTACTTTTTACAGTTTTGTCGTCAGTCACATCATCTCATTTAGCTCAGTAACTTCAATGTTTTTCGAGTGTTCGCTTTTATAAATCGTGATCTTAATAACTTAAATAAATAAATAAAAAATAACATTTTTCAAAAGCTACGTATATTTTTTTACGTGTTTTATACTTGAGTATGATTACCGTTGCACAAAAAATTAAATACGCATTTTATAAAAATATTATTTATAATAAAAAACGAAAAAAATATTTTTTTATTCAATAATCAGTGTTGTTACTTGGGTTGTGTTGTTCAAATACCATCTTGTCTATTGTATTTAAGATCACACCATACACATTTATGTCTCACAAACAAAAAAATAAAAAAAACGAATACTACCGAGAATCACAAATCTGCTACTAAACAGTTTTGAAAGTCTTAGCAATCTCTAATAGATTAAACGGTTAGGTCAAAACTTTGTTTTACTTTTGAATTTCGATCGCACTAAACTTCAATGTACTCTGTGCACTAAACTATTAATCATTCAAATTTTTGTTGATGGCTTGCAGCTGTATCATTTACACTGTTCCTAAGTTCAGAAGCACTGAATCCAGAAATTTCACATTTAGGCAGGTGTAATCGCATTCAGTCAGTTAGTGTTCTGAATTCAGAAGCATTTTTTCATTTTTTTCCTATTTATACAAAGCTTATGCGCTTATTAGACCATCCTGAATGTAGTCACTGAATTCAGAAAGCCAGTAAAGCCTGATTTACACCGAGGCAACAACGTGCGGCATTGACGCATGAAAAATGTCGCACGTTGTGGCAAGAACCTTGCGGCACGGCAACACCTTGCGTCATGTGGCAGAGTGTCGCAGCATAGTGTCGCAGCTTGTATCCGATCACGATGGATTCCGTGCGACAATTTTTGATGCGTCAAGCCGATTTCTAGGTTATGTTTTGATTGTACTTATTTATTTTATTTACAAAATGAGATAAATCGGACATGGAGTGGTGTAATGATAATTATATTTGTTAGCAAACAAAAAAAAAACGACTTAGATCACATCGACAAGTAATACAATGTACCTACGTAGACGAAAAAAATTAACAAACTAACTAATCGTCTGGTATCTCTAGAAATTCTACCCTTACTACAGTAAATCTAAAAAATAAAAAAAATAAATGTATAAAATCTACTTTTTTTGTTTTTTCGTCTGCAGAAATTCTAACCTATCTCTATCAATCAAGTAGGCAGACTAAAATTTGACAGCACGACGCTTAAAAACTGTTGCCTTGGCATAAAATACACTGTCGCATGTAGTGGTGGTTAAAATAACGGAAACGCCAAAGTGTAACACGTTTTTCATTAAAAACGCGTAACGTTTGTTATTCCTACTCTGACTTCGCGTTATCTCAAAAACGTCTCAACAAGAACAAACAATAGTCGAAAACGTCTGAAAACGCAAAACGTCTAAAACGTTCCCACAACGCGCAGCGCTCTGCAACGAGGCTAGAGCGGGATAACATTACAGTCGACTCAGTCGTAGACGCGTCGTCGGCCCGTGTTATTCGTTTTTAGGTTATTACTCGTTACTCGTATAGTCCGTCCAAAAATAAAAGAATTAAAATGTAAACAAACCCCTCACCGGATGAAAAATACGCAATCCCTGTGTAATCACACACAATGGCTACTAGATGATTATTGTAGCATCTGGGTAATCACATGCACTACCATTAAATTTGTAATTATACATCTATTTCGTCGTCAAACTAATATTTTTTAGCAGAAAACCGAATTCGCTGTAACCTCAAACTTACAAGTGACATTTGTCATTACTGTGTCTTGTGTCTATGGATAAGGGCTGGACCGGCTGGACGTTCTTTCATATCGATAAAAAGTCGAGGTCAATGATATTAAAAAAAAGCATTTTAGCTCGAACATTTTATAAATCATAAAAAGTTACTCGAACTTTTTATAAATCATAATTTATTTTCACTTTTTATAAATAATTGAAAAAAAAAAGTTAAAACGGCCACTAAAGTTAAATAGTGTCTTACTTAATGCGACTTTGAACTTTTGACTGGGTGGACCGATTTCGATCAATTTTGTTTTATATGAAAGGTTTTGCGTGTCAAGTGGTCCTATTTAAATTTAATTGAGATCTGACAAGCACTTTTAGAGTTATATCTAATAATAAGTATTTACTTGACTACTTTTTCGTCGACCTACGTTGTATTATACCGCATAACTTTTTATTCGGTGCACCGATTTTGATGATTCTTACTTTAATCGAAAGCTAATACTTGTCATGTAGTCTTGTTTAAATTATATTAAGATCTGATTACAACTTTTTGAGTAATCATTAATAGAGCTTATTTACTTGAATATTTTTTCGTCTTATTACGTTGTATTACTTGTCGATGTAATTGAAGTCGGTTTTTTTTCGTTTGCGAACAAACAACATGACCGTTGACCGTTGACAATAAGGGCGTATGTCTTTCTCTGTGGTGACTTTTGCTTTAAGTCTCATTGAAAATACTTTTAGTGTATCTTTGTCATCAAATTGCTAATACTTTTTTAAAGGAGTTGTTACACGATAGTGGGGAGCCCCAGAAAAGGCAATGTGCCCCTAATACAAATAGACTTTTTTTGTTTTAATTAGTAACATTTCTCTAAACTTTCATTAGTTTCGTAGAAAGAAGTAGTAATAGTAGTAGTAGTAGTAGTAGTAGAAAATATTTAAATTAGATATTAATTACATAGCCTTTTCATGCATCGCCATTTCGAGGTTCTAAAGGTTACTCTGTGTTTTGATAAATTTTACTCACACGCAAATACCGAAAAGTACTTTCGAAAATCTAATTTGAAACGCACATACAGGCTGCACCCTGCTAATGTTTCTAGTGTTATATCGTTCAGTTTCTCAACAAACTATTTGTATACAAAAATAACAGGAAATCATTTAAAAGAAATGAGATAACGTTATATGGATTTCCTAGTATACCATGCACATGGCTATGGCCAGAAATGAAAAAATTCCATTAAGAACGAATAAAAACCTGATGAACGATACCGACCCTCTAAATCTACATTCTTGTATTGGCGTTTGTGTTTCTACGGCTCAACAACTTGGCTTTCGTTTGTGGACTTCCGATTTCTTTGTGATTTGGACCGTGTTTATCTCCGTATTGACGACTATTTGCAAAGTTTTAAGGACCCCGATTTCGCTTTCGACTGGATTCCTATTCGAAATTCATTTCTGCGAGGTAAGTCAAGTCACACTATCCAATAATATAATGCGGTAGATACATATTTCAAATGCGGTAGATACAGATTTCACTTTGTCAGAGTAGCAAAAAAATAATTGTTTGTCTGCAAAATCGGTATCATCTCCATTTCGCTTGTGCTTAAGCGTTTACGCTAAGAGGAGGCGAGATAAACGTAGTATTTTTAGAATACTAATATCGAGTAGTCGAGTACCTAGTATTTTGTCACTGATATTTTAAAATAACAGTCACTGTAACAACTAGTATTGCCATGTACCTATTAAGACAGAACTCTACGCACTGTAAGAAGTTAAATATTTCCTACGTTCGACAAGGAAAATCTTCAAAATTTGCGTTACGTAATACTTAAACGCCCCCTTATAGTATGGTGTGCTAAATGTAATAAATATATGTTAATGTTTCATTTAGTTTAATTCCTCATTACATCTATATTATTTTCAAGTAGAGGTAGTACCTGAAATAAAACAGGGGGCTTTGGTACTCGTATTTATTGACTTTAGAAGGCACAATCTTAATTACATATATTTATTTTATATTTAAAGAGATGATACTACACCAAGATTTTAATGAGAAGTCCAA
Organism: Melitaea athalia; assembly: GCA_905220545.2. Classification (NCBI taxonomy): domain Eukaryota; kingdom Metazoa; phylum Arthropoda; class Insecta; order Lepidoptera; family Nymphalidae; genus Melitaea; species Melitaea athalia. Next base: position 11,314,767 of record HG992205.1, read on the forward strand.
AATTCCAAATCGTAATCACAGTCATTTGTCTTCCAATTGACTGTCATAACTAAACATTCAAATTCTTATGGCCAGTGAGTCGATTGCCTCACATATACAACCTTTAACACACCCCCTCAATCGGCTCCACTTGGCACACTAACTTTAAAATTTTTACATCACCCCTTCAAAATAAAATCATTCTTTATATCAAAATTACATCATTCTTTATATCAAAATCAACTTCCTTTATATCAAAACAAATCACCTTCATTTAATTACTCTTGATACATCATTTAATAAAATCTTAAGAACCTTCTTTTCAATTCGACTTTAACAATACATTATATTTTTCCTCTACAAATTATCATAAAATTACAATTACCTCCTTTCTTTTATAGTCTCCTACTCAACTCAACATCATAAATTAACACTAACCAACTTTCCTTGCAAATCTCCTACTCGACTCATCACCATAAATTAAACTCCCTATCTATAAGTTCTGCTATAATCTCCTACTCGACTCATCACCATAAATTAAACTCCTTATCTATAAGTTCTGCTATAATCTCCTACTCGACTCATCACCATAAATTAAACTCCTTATCTATAAGTTCTGCTATAATCTCCTACTCGACTCATCATATTATACTAAAAACATCGCCTCATAACATAATACTAAACCTATATTCTTTATTTATTTACCTCCAATCTCCTACTCGAGTTACATCATCATCATCATTTCATAATCATATCATAACTCTAATATTTCATCAACATCAATCCTACTAGAAAAACAATAAATATCTATAAAATTATTAAAGTACCTTTGTAATTATAACAACCTAAAAGAAATAAAACAAAATGACTAGTAAAAAATACTTAAGGACATTCTTAAAAATTTGTGTAAACTGTACTTTGTAGAAAAATGTACTGACTTCTTCAATGACTCAGAAATTATTGTTTTGAGATGATGATTCAGTTACCTTTACCTTACTATAACCACACCCCCTTAAGTGAATCATCATTAAATTAATTAAACACCCCCTTAATCCTTAAGTGTTTTTCACACCATCAATACACAGCTCATGTATTATAAACATTTACACACCCTATAAAACCTTACATGCTAACATACAATATAAAAGTAAACCCCAACATCAACCAAAATAAATATTTAAGTTCACTTTAGCCCCGCACACATACACACAACACTTCAACCACTTTTCCTAAAACACTAATTTTCTTTGACATTTCTCGAACTTAACTGGTGGTAAACTTTTCGTTAGTATATCGGCTAGCTGAGATCCCGTTGGACAATATTTGACTGTAATCTCGTTCTCGTCAATTTTCTCTTTCAGATAGTAATATTTAACGTCTATATGCTTACTTCTTTTACTCATGATTCCTTTCTTCATAAGCCAAATTGCAGATTGATTATCCACTCTCATCTCAACTTCTAGCTTTTCTTGGGTTATCTCGTATATTAGGTCTCTTACAAAGAGTAGCTCCTTACAACATTCTGCTGCTGCTATGAACTCCGCCTCTGTGCTGCTCAATGCGACCACTGATTGCTTTCTCGAACCCCATGTCACTGGTCCACCATTCAGCCAAATCACGAAACCCGACGTGCTACGCCTAGTATCTGGATCTCCCGCAAAATCTGAATCACAAAAACCCCTAAGCACTTTATCACCTTCAGTAGTAAAATGAATACCTTTTTCCGTTGAACCTTTTAGAAATCTTAAAATTGTTTTAGCATTGTTCAAATCGTTTAAATTTGGAGAATTTTGGTGCCTCGAACAATAACCGACATGAAAACTTATGTCAGGCCTCGTTTTGTTTGATAGATATAACAATGACCCTATCATCTCACGGTAAAGCTCATGAGACTTAACATCAACTTTGACAGATGGATGTTGCTCTATCAAAATAGTCGGACATTTCATCTCTTTAGCTTTATCCAAATTAAATTTCTTAACAATTTTCTCAGTATACGTCTTCTGATATACTTTAATACCTTTTTCTTCTTGTTTAATATCCAAACCAATATAGTTAGTGACTTCATCACATATTTTTAATTCAAAGACTTTACCAATTGTTTCAATCGTATGCAGTAGGTCTTCTTCTCTTTCTCCAAATACCAATCCATCATCTACATATACTGCAAGGATTATTTTTCTTTCACCTTCCATTACAAAAATACATTGATCTAGTTTCAGCTGTTTAAAACCCATCTTCTTCAAAAATCCTGTAAACTTTATGTTCCACATTAATGGCGCTTGTTTTAGACCATATAAGCTCTTGTTTAGCTTGCACACTTTACCTTCTTTACCGTCATAGCCTTTGGGAACCTTCATGTAGATACACTCTTTCAAATCTCCATGTAAAAAGGCCGTCTTTACATCAAATTGTTTCATTTTTAAACCTTTACCAGCTGCAATTGACAGTAATGTTCTTAAAGAAGTGCTGTTTACTACAGGACTATATGTTTCATCATAATCTATTTTGTATTTTTGTTGAAAACCTCTTGCAACTAGTCTTGCTTTATATCGACCATCGGACTTGACTGTAAAGATCCACTTGCTTGTTACTAATTTTCTTCCCTTTGCTTCTTTTTCATCGACACATATCCAGGTTTTATTTTCTTCCAAAGATTTAATTTCTTCTTCTATAGCCCTTTTCCACTTATCTTTTTCCCTTGATTCTATTGCTTCTTCATAAGTCAACATTGACGCTTCAGTATCATAGTTCATCAAATAATCTTTATATCTTTCTGGTACCTTTCGTTCCCTTGCAGGTTGAATTCTTCTCTCAATATTTCCTCTTTCTTCATTATCTTCTGCATAATTTTCAACTTGTTCACTATCAAAAAATTCTTCATTTCCATCAAAATAAAATTCATTATCAAGATTTAAATCATTTCTAAAATTATTATCATTATTTACATTTTGTCTTTCTTCTCTTACTAGATCTTCGTTTATTTCAGTTTCATATGTTTCAACTTCGTTTGTTACAACTTCATTTGTTTCATCTTCACTTGTTTCACTGCTTAATCTTTTCAAATTTACGCCTTCTCGAACTCTCTCTTCATTACTGCTTCTTATATTTCTTCTCATATTTTCATTTCCACCTCCTCGATTTTCTTCTTTATTTCCTTCTATACTTCTTCTAGTATTTTCATTTTCACCTTCTCGATTTTCCTCTTTATTTCTTCTTACACTTCTTCTAGTATTTTCATTTTCACCTTCTCGATTTTCCTCTTTATTTCTTCTTACACTTCTCATATCTTCGCCTTCTCGATTCTTATCTCTTCCTCTATTTATTATATTTCTTCTCATATTTTCATTTCCACCTCCTCGATTTTCTTCTTTATTTCCTTCTATACTTCTTCTAGTATTTTCATTTTCACCTTCTCGATTTTCCTCTTTGAAATAAAACAGGGGGCTTTGGTACTCGTATTTATTGACTTTAGAAGGCACAATCTTAATTACATATATTTATTTTATATTTAAAGAGATGATACTACACCAAGATTTTAATGAGAAGTCCAAAATTCCAAATCGTAATCACAGTCATTTGTCTTCCAATTGACTGTCATAACTAAACATTCAAATTCTTATGGCCAGTGAGTCGATTGCCTCACATATACAACCTTTAACAGTACCTATTACTTAATCTGTGGAAGTACACTAATTCTATGGCCTTGCATAGCGCCATTAGAAATGCATCATATTAAATTTACCGATATCGACATTTAACAAAATACATCGCAGCACTATAGCAGTCTATGGTAACACATTCCGCCATATTTGTTTACCTTTTAATTCTTTTATTTTTGGACAGAGTTTATCAATTTACCGTAAACGTTGTTCGCGTTGTTTCGTAAACAAGCATGGCTCGTTCGTTTTAAATTTTTAAGTACCTGGGTGACCGAGCCTAGCTCGGTATTTTTATTTTAGTTTTAGTTTTTTTTTTCTCGGTATTTTTAAAAACTAAAAAAGAAATTAAGAAATTAAAAAAAAAAGACAAAAAGTTTATCTGGAGACTGAGATTCGAACCCGGGTCAACACGATTTGACACCCGCCGATTTCCTAATTACGCCATTACAGCTATGATCACAGTAGTGAAATTAAGCTTCGTATTCTAATGATATTTTTTCATTGCCTAAAAACAGGGATAAAACGACATTTTTTTAAAATGAATCCTAGCTAGATCAATTTTTCGCCCCCGAAATCCCCTGCATACTAAATTTCACGAAAATCGTTGGAGCCGATTCCGAGATTCAGAATATATATATATATATATATATATATATATATACAAGGTGTGGATGACAATAGAACGATAATTGAAAACACCGTTAGTACTAGTATAAAGAAGTATTTCAAAACCATCAGATAAGTCCTAACATCAAAATAAAAAAAAAGATTTTTTCATACAAACTAATTCAATTTAATTTAATAAAACTTTATAACATCATTTTTGTAACTACAGGATCACTGACCTGTTACACGCGTCATCGCGCGGTGACCTTCATTCTACGCGGCATAATCGCGTGGAAATGCTATGTGCTTGTACCTACAAAACTTCATTATTTTGATTGAATAAAAAATAGTAAGTTAGAAAAGTAAATTAAAATAAATTGTTACGCATTTAAAATTTAATTGAATAAAAAACTATTTGATTTAAATTTTCTCAAACCATCAATTTTTTTTTTAATATGCAGAACTGATCAGTAGCCGATACTGAATAAGTTATTTTTTTTAAACATTAGTTATTATAATATTATTTGGTCTGCGAACTGTCACTAAATGGCAATGATTAAAAATTGTGCCTTTTTGTGGCAGTCGATGCCATATCCATTTCTTAATCTATGATTTTAAAAATAATAATAGCTGTCCTTGAGTCGTTAACCGCCGGTTTTAGGGTAGGTCAGGTCTTTATTATAATACATACGTAGAAATTTTAAAAAATGAAAAATCATAATTTGTGACTAAACTACTGGATGTATTTTATTGATTTTTTGTATGTGGGCTTGGAATGTCATTACATATACGCTTCCCGTATAGTTATTGTACTCTGTGATATACGCTGTCCAAGTTATCGTTGTATTATAATCCCCACCCTGTATATATATATATATATATATATATATATATACAAGAATTGCTCGTTTAATAGTTTAAGAGATATAATAATTTGGTTGCTGTGCAAGTTGTACTACAGTACTATAATAATTGTAAATAATATAATAATTCTCTTTTCATACATTCGTCGTGCTGTTGTAAATATTGTGTAAATAATATTATAATAATTCTCGTTTCGTAAATTCGTCGTGCTATTGTAAATATTGTGTTTTTAACCGACTTCTTCGTTTTTAAGAATATTGTAAATAGGTAGGATATTACTGTGTGAGTTGAAAAAGTGAAACTGTAATATAGTGTGTGTATAGTGATGTGTAAATAAGTTTTAGACAATTAATTAGGTAGTTAATTAATAAGGAATTGAATTGCAAGGATTTTTAATTGGTAAAATGCCTCGCGGTAGTGATTTACCAATTTGGAACTTTTTTGAGAAGTCCAGTGATCACAATAAAACAGCTGTGTGCAATTAATCAATTTTAAAATGTCTATTTTGTTTGACTTGATTTGACAACAAACAATGTTGTTGTTTTAAAATTTATCCCCAATAGGGAAAGGCGAAAGACTATAGTCCATACAGCCTAGTCTGAATTTGTATATTTTTTCAATTCTTGACAACAAACAAGTTTAAAATACCAACCACGAAAAAATGATCCAATTCACACATTTAATTAAATTATATATATTTTACGTGCTGTTTCGATATAATCGATTGAAATATTTAATTTGTTACTTAAAGCAAAAAAACAGGATAATTTTTTATGTGACATCATGCTTTTTTTTAAGTATAGGTAAATAGTTATTTTTGTATGCAAATTTAATTGGTATGCGTGTACTGGATTGCTGAATTGACGAGTGCCAACGTAGCGACATCTTTAGATAGGACTTGGTAGTCGCTAATAAATTTAAGCAATAGTTTCGGGGCACGATTAATAGATGACACTGCTAATTTTTTACTGTGGCCGATGTTCTAAGTTTCCAGCCCATGGTTGTCAGATAAAATGACAATTTCTCCGCGTTGAGACTGCAGCCAAGTTTTATAAAAACGTGTTATTATCAAAACGTATAAAAAAACGCGCTAACTAAAGATAGTTAATAGTCAAAACGCGTTTTTAGTTAATAACGGATTTGAACATCAATAGTCGCATGCCCCATATGCCGCAATTTGTCGCATGCCACAAGATGGCGCACGCCACAATATGTCGCATGCGACAATGCCGCACGTTGTTGCCTCGGTGTAAATCAGGCTTTAGGACGCTAGTTAGAAGCTTCTGATCACACCTTCCTAATTTTAGTTGCTGTCTGCTGAATCAGTCGACGACCAAAGAGTATATAACCACTTCGACGACAGCGACAGAGAGCGACGAAGTCGGACGTATCTATCGAATTATCAATTAGGTATTAGTCTAGTCAACGAGTTCAAAAACGTGTTAAATACAAATAAAACTCCTAAAAATATGTGCGATAGCTCATTCGATTCGGAATGACATCTAGAAAAATGTTTTTATGAGTTTTTATTAAAAAGAGATTAATAAAATTATTGGGTTGTCTGGAAGAAATGGCTAAATAGCCATAAGTCCGCCCATTGTACTTCACAGTCTGTAAATGATATTTGTAGTTGTGATGTACAATAAAGTATAAATAAATAAATAAAATATAGAACAATGCGGCCACCAGTGTTGCCAACTCTTGAAAAAACATTTGGTCTAAATTTTTTAACAAAATTCCCTAAATTAAAAACAAAACCACCTAAAGGCCTAAACAAGGCCTAAACCTAAAATCAAAATTATTTAAAAATAAGTGGAAGTTTTATAGTTTTATTTTTTATTTTTCAAAGGGTTTTAAAATAAAAAATAAATTATTTTGTATACTTTGCTTTAGTAGGTTTATTGAATATGTTCTTTTAAAAATTGATAATTAAGGAATTGTTATTTTTTAATAGTTAAAAAAAATATATATTACGTTCCGATGAATTAAAAATTCCCAAAAAATACCCTAAAAAATGTATTCCCTAAAACTTTGTTGGAAACGATGTATGGAAAACATCGATGTATTCTTTTTTTGATATATCGATATTACATCGATGCCACTATCTGATGCATTGAATCGAAAAAAACATCGATGTATTTTTTCAATATCCATTACTACCACAGGCTTTATAATACAATTGATCTGTTACTATTATAGTGCCATCTGTCGAGGAAAGATGTCAACAGTGAATAGAGTCTTGAGAAAAACAATTATTATTTTTCAAAGGGTTTTAAAATCCATACTAATATTATAAATGCGAAAGTATCTCTGTCTGTCTGTCTGTCTGTCGCGCAATCACGCCAAAACTACTGAACAGATTTAAATAAAATTTGGTATACAGATAGTCTAGAGTCTGAGAAAGGACATAAATAGGCTACTTTTTAATCCGAATAAAAGGGTGTAAGGGGTTGTAAGGTGGGAATGAAAATTTGTATGGAACTATGTTCGTGTTTCGTAACTGTCAAACATTTAATGTTCATCCCGTCGACATGGTAAACTCTCCAATAAAATTAAAGAACGTTTGGAGACTTCGGAGAGTATTTAAATAAAAGACTTCTTCAGAAGGTGTCGATCGAATCGAATGATTTTATGTGGCAAAAATCGCAATATTTATACAAAAATATTTACAAAGGGAAATTACAATAACCAATAAAATAATTAGTTTTTTATCCAATTAGAAAGCGATTCTAATTAGTGCTTTGCATTTCTTTTACGCATTATTTCTGTCTCTCTTTCACCGTGCGTGGTTCGCGCCTTGTCGGAGATGCTCGCGCGTGATGTAGGACGGCGTCGCGGGCCGAACTCTATTAATACGACCTCCGCCCGCGCGTCTCGCTCATTTCGCGGCGGTCGACACGGCGGACGGACGTACTCCACTAGGCAGCGCGGCGTGACTCAAATCTTGAAGATATACACGAAGAGAGAAGCTTGCTTGAAGATTTGTGAAGTTATGTGAACTGTGACTGCTTGTACATCCGCTTCGTGCATGGCGTGCTGTGAAATATTTATTTACAAACAGCTCTTTTCAGACCTAACGACGTTATTAACAATTCTTGTTTCTTAACATTAAAAAAGTCCTTTTGAGGGCTAACTATCATTGTTTCCAACGAAAACCAAAACAGCCCCTCTCAGGGCTACCTACTTCATGTTTCTACTCGAATCAGATGTCATTCTTCATGGTAAAGGTTTTCGAGGTAAACTGGTATTTTGAAGGTGTTTTAAAAGGTATGGTTCAAGGTACGGTATTATAGGTAAGTAAATAAGGTAAGTAATTTTGTGCTAGTACATCGACTTTACTACTTACGTAATAGTGAATCGATGTGGTAGCCACAAACGTATTTAAATAAAGGTTTCGAATCGACAACATATATCCAAAATTTACGGATAGTGGCGTATTTTACATTTTAAAAATGTATAATAATGTCAGTAATGAAAACGGATTTACATAATATAATTATATTGGTTGTCAAATATAAAACGTAGTGGTTACTGGTTATATACTCTGGTCAAATATTTGTGCGTGCGTCTAGAAATTTATTTAGTGTAAACTAAGGAAAATATATCAAGCTATTAAATCTTATACTATTAAAAAAAAGGAAAGCATTCTTTTCCCTCAAATCAACGCAGGTGAAACCACGGGGCACAGCTAGTAGAAAATAAATCATTTTGAATACCTACTTTGCTTTAGTATGTTAATTGAACATATAAATTTTTAAAAGTTTTTTATATTAAAATATATTACATTATTAACACTGGCAATTACATTGGCAATCACAATATTACATTGGCAACACTGACTTTCAGAAACCATATGTATGGAAACCATCCTTGCTTCTGAAATCTGAATTCAGAACACAAACGTAGTGGTTAAATACTCTTTGCAGAACACATTGGAACACATTCAGAACACAACTTACTGAATGCGATTACACCTTCCTAAATGTGAAATTTCTGGATACAGTGCTTCTGAATCTGAACTTAGGAAGGTGTAATGGTGTAATAAGCGCATTAGGAAGGTGTAGCGCATTTGCTAACATTATTTTGATTTTTTTTGCTCTTCTTGCGTTTTCTATCTTAACTTAACATGCTTAACAATTCTTATAACGTAAACTAGACATGGGTAACTCACGAGAGAAAGATATAAATGAAACATTTATTTTCAATTGAGCTAATGTTTCACCCGCTCACTTGCATTTCAAATGTATCTCCAGCTCACTAGGGTTATGATTCATTTTCGAGATACTGACGGACTGCGAGAGAGTAAACGAGACCGGACTATGGCGCTTATCATGCGAATGAGAGAGACAGCTGTAACTCTGTTACTGAGCCAGAGTAAACGAGGTCGGACGATGGCGCTTATCATACGAAAGAGAGAGATAGCTATAGCTCTGTATCTTTTCGATTCATATTGTATCATACTAGGATGAAGAATACTCAGTACAGTATTCTTCATCCTAGGTATCATACGATGAAACCTAGATGAAACACTTGTCAGTTGTCATTCACTGAGCCAAATGAGATGAAGAAACAATTGAGTGATATATATCCTAAGCAGGGGGGGTACACTCTAAGTAATCGATCAAAGCGGCATCTGGTGATTGTTTGGTGTCGATTTGTGGTAAAGCAGTTCTGTAATTAAGCATTATTTTTATAGATGTCGCTTCTACTCGTATCAAATTGTTGATAAATATGGATGTTGCCACTTGTTATAGTATATTGCGCTTAAGGGTGTTTATAAAACTACCTTTACTGGGCCTACAGATACAAATTAAAAATTTAATCACTTTTAAATACATTTGAAATGAATTGAAGTTCAAAAAATCAATTATATACCCTATATAAATGTAATTGGCGGTTCTTTCAACTAAATAAATACAAAATATGTGGGAAATGAAAATAATAATCTAGCAACATTATAAAACTAAAACGAACACGAAGTTTTTGAATTTTGACATTTAATATGTGAAAAAAGAATAAGATAGGTTATTTTTGTACCAAAACTATTCGTAATTATATTTTATTGTAAATAACTATGTAGAATGTTTAATTGTTTATTAATAAAGTATTGTACTTTTAAGTGATTTGATGACTGCAAATTTTCAAAAGTGAAAACGTTTTTCAAGTGTGTAATCCGATGAGCTCTCGTTTTGAATTTAAATTCATATAAGTTTTTGTTTGATATTGTTGAGTTTTAGGTTGTTTTTGTGTTTTTGGTACGTTTGTGTTTTATATGAACTATAAAAATAAATGATATTAAGTTTTAATCAATTGTTTTATTTTAAACTGTTCTTACTTTTTCTTTATTATGTAAATATCATATCTATCATCAGGTTTGCTAAACATAAAATCCATTACATAAATCACTCCTTTTGCGGGACTGATTTGTAATAGATTTTATTACTTTAACAAACCTGATTCGATACAGGAAAACTAATTAAATAAAATAACTAAGGTACGTATAATAGGTACTAGGTAGGTACTTATATATACCTATATATATATAGGTTATGGCATCGTAGTTTGCACCAAACATCCACCAGAGGCGCTACTTTCCATACTTGCAAAAAAAATAGCGGAGTTGGCTCTCTTTTCCCGTATAGTGTACTCTGTGATCCTAAGACATAGATGAAGGATACTATAGATGTGACAAGCGTGCCACACCTGAATGTTACAAACATAAAAGTATATAAGATGTCAGGGTTGCCAGCCCTACCAAAATTTCCCCGTATTTTATTTTATTTTAAATTTTTATTTTATTTTAAATTTAAAAACCGGGCACTGATTTTTACCCGACTGCGCAATGCAAAGGAGGGTAATGTGTTTTTCAGTCTATGTTGTATTTTGTTTTTTCGATTTTTTAATGAATTTATTTTATTCTGCTTTTGAGTTTTGATAGTTGCATGAAATACGACAGTAATATCTCGTAAGATGTGGTCTGAAAAAATGTTCTGTTTTTTAACTCTTAATCGAACCTGGGAGTTGAACGGAACATATTTAGCATGATTTCATGAAAAAAAAAAAAAATGAAACAAGTTACTCCAAATTTAAGTTTTTATTAATATACTTTATATATTCTTACAAATAAGAACAGAAGTTATTTTTTTTAAAACAAATTTATTTCTACCCTAAAGAATACAATTTACAAAAACGAATCTACTTTGAAAACAATTTAACATACCAAAATTAAACGAAAAGTAAAAATATAAGACCTCTAGAACAATTACGTACCAAGATAAAGAAGACTGAACATAGGCTCTGCGAACTTTTGCGCATGTACACTCACGAAGAAAACTGTCATTACCAATTTTTATTTTTATTTGTCTTTTTCTTATTTATTGAATTTTTTGTTCAATTACAATAAAATATAGCATAGTCACTCTTGAATATGAAGCTTTCTATTAGAGAAAGAATTTTCATAATCGGATCAGTATTTGCGAAGATTACCCCCTACATAGAAACAAAGCTATAAACTTTACCTCTTTATAATATTAGTATAGATGGATATTCAACAATCTCGATCTCAACTGAGGTAGGGCACAGCAGGAAATTTCCTGCTCAAAATATGGAGCAGCCCGACTGGGGTAGTACCTCGACCTTACAGAAGACCACAGCTAAATAATACTGTTTTCAAGCAGTATTGTGTTCCTGTTGGTGAGTAAGGTGACCAGAGCTCCTGGGGGGGATTGGGGATAGGGTCGGCAACGCGCTTGCGACGCTTCTGGTGTTGCAGGCGTCTATAGGCTACGGTAGTCACTTACCATCAGGTGAGCCGTACGCTTGTTTGTCGACTTAGTAACATAAAAAAAAAATATATTACGAAATTAACACACACTTAACTACTCAGGGTCTTATCGACTTACATGAGTTAAAATAATAAATAACACAGCTTTCCACATCACCACGGAGGTACTGTGTCGTCGATGCGTTCCCATTATCTTACATGGCGGGATCCCCAGTAGGCCTACACCATGGATCGACGTATCTGATGGCGAGTGATATATCTGATGGCGGCTTAGAATTTGTTACACATATCAAATCCATTTAAATATAGATTGGATATGAACAATTGTCAGGCGAATGTCAGTCTTCTCTATAAGAACCATTCTATTGGTTTCGGTCTTTCGCCACTTGAAACCCAGGTTTTTAATTATTGTCCTTAAGCTCGTTAGACCACCTTGAAAATTTATATCCCGTTTGAGTTTCGCTAGTAATTTGTTTATGGTCGGTATTTCTTTTTCGGTTTTGTGGAAATTATGTATGCATCTTTTTATTAAAACCACTGAAAACCACTGATCGATAGATGTGGACAAGATTTCCATCGGTACCTGTATATTAAATTTAAAAAATTTATATTATTAATGAACCAGGATGAAGTAAACAGTAGATGGACAACATACAATTAATTTTGTATATATGTATTTATTTAATCAGTACAATTTTCTATAAAAGATAAAGTAATATTAACACATTTCAGTAGACATGGTTAAAATTTAGATCCTGGACCGTCGACCGTTTATCGGCATAATTTCTTTACAAAAAAATAAATAAATAACCTATCTAACTTCATAATTAGACTGTTTATCGGCATAATTTCGTTACAAAATAAAATACCCTAACCTTAGATAGGTTAGGGTATTTTTTTTTCAAAATTAGACAGGTTATCGGCATAATTTCGTTAAAAAAAATTACTCTAACCTATCTAACTTCAAAAATTATAATGTGACAGTAAATAAGTAAAAAAAAAAATATATTTAAGTAAAAAAAAAATAATTATTATTATTATAATTTTCCTAAGCCTGAGAATTCACAAAAAGCTTTCTATATATGAGTACTATTACTATATACAGAAAAAATATGAACATCTATATCGACGGTCCAGGATGTAAATTTTAGCCTAATAAAAGTAACTAACCTGTTCGACGATATGAAGTGTAGGGATCGAGAATGGTTTTAAATATGTCACATTTCGAGCAGTTTTTCTAAAACAACTTTGTTCAAAATGTCTAGAGCATATCCGAGTATATTTGGTTGGTTGCCAGTTTGGTCGCCCAGTGGCACGAATCCATAATTGGCGAATTGCAGAGTCCTTTGGAAATCTGTAACATCAGTTTCATTAAGTAATATGAAATTTAAGATTGAATAAAAAATACCGCACTTTTAGGGTAATTTATCAGTTACCTCGGCTGGTATCCCTAAAAAATCTATAACCTGAGCAAATTATAAAGTACTTAAAAATGGCGGACCAGCCTAACGTTTGTTTCGAGGATGACAAATTAACCTTACCACTTAATTTTGTCGGTTAATATATATTTATTATTATGATGATAAATACCGTTTTCATAAATTATTTCTGTTTATAATAACTTGTTAATATACTAGGACTCTCATTCTGTTAATATTTTTGCCTAACAAGTCATATTTTTATCAAAAAAATTGTACTTACGTATGAAAGGTTATGTCTTGTGATTTCGTCTTCGTACGGCTTTTACAGCCGATTATATAACATATAACCATGATAACTCTTATACAACACTCAACTACGTCTTAGTTTCACAGCTTAAATTACTGTAAATCACTTAAATCACATAAATTCACGAAGTAAATATCGGTCTCAACTGATTTGTTGGTCGCAAGTTCCCTACTATTACAATGTACTCTGTGGTCGCAAGTTCAGTTGTGACTAGGGGTCAGTGCTGCCAACAGTGTTTCCAACTTTATTTTTACCAACCCACCAAATGAGGCCGTGTAAACCACCAGAAACCACTAAAACTTAGCGGCCTCTCAAACCACCAGAATTCCACTAGAAAACCCAAAGACAACGGCTACCTACCTAAATATAATTTGAAATTAAACAACAAAAACGTAATTATTATCTTGAAACAAAATAATTACATATTTATGTTTCGTACTACAGAAAACAATTAATGTACTTGTACAGAAAAAAAGAAAACAGTTAGGTTACATAACTACCTAACTAAAGAAGATCGTATTCTGAGGAATCAGCTTCATTTGCACTTTGAATATAATAAAATTCTTACTGTCAATTTCTTGAACTACGATATTGGGTATTCACTTCATTACTTCAGCCTATTGCAGTCCACTGCTGGACATAGGCCTCCCCAAGTTCACGCCAGACATCCCGGTTTTCCGCAATCCTCATCCAGCCTACACCGGCAATCTTACGTAGATGACGCGGTCTCCACTCCAGGACACGTCTGCTCCAAAAGCCATCGGTCCTGTGACACAAGTGGCCAGCCCACTGCCACTTCAACTTCCAAATTCTGTGGGCTATTTTGGTTACTTTCGTTCTCTCGCGGGTGGATAGCCTCATTTCTAATTCTATCATTGAGGGAAACCCCAAGCATAGCCCATTCCATTGCACGTTGAGCGACTTTAAACTTGTGAACCAGTCCCCTCGTCAGTGTCCACGTCTCGGCGCCATATGTTAACACAGGCAGGACGCATTGATCGTAGATTTTTGTCTTTAAGCATTGCGGAATCTTCAAAGTGTAAAGTGTGTCTTCAAAGTAGTGCCGTGTGGTTACGGCACTAAAGAATGTAGCCACCCCCTCTCTTCCCGTGGGTGTCGTAAGAGGCGACTAAGGGATAACACAGTTCCACTACCACCCTGGAACTTAAAAAGCCGACGAATGGCGGGATAACCATCCATGCCGGCTTTGAAATACACAGGCCAAAGATGGGCAGCAGCGTCTTCGGTGTGACAAAGCCAGCCCTGCGGTCACCAACCCGCCTTCCCAGCGTGGTGACTATGGGCAAAACACATGAGTTCGTGTCGTAGTGTCGGGCGCGAACTTGTGGAGGCCTATGTCAAACAGTGGACTGTGATAGGCTGTAGTGGTGGTGGTGGTGGTGGAATCTTCAAAGTGAAGACTCGGCGAAGCCCACCAAATGCCACCCAGCCCAACCAGATCCTGCTATTGGCCTCCTTCTCGAAGTTGTTGAGGCCTAGTTGGATTGTATTGCCTAGTTAAATATAATCCTGAACAACTTCGAGAAGGGTACCATCGACCGATACCGGTCTCGGTATGACTTGGTTGACGTTTTGTCCAAGTTCATACCGAGACCGACTCGTCGGGAGGAGTCGTTTAGGCCGGACAGCATCTGACCTAGCTCATCCAACGTCTCCGCAAAGATGACGATATCGTCGGCAAAACGAAGGTGAGAGATGTATTCGCCGTTGACGTTGATGCCTCGTTCTACCCAATCCAAGGTCTTGAGTATTATATAATTATTTATTGCAGCATTTCCTTTCGCGTGTAATCAAATTTCATTCGGTTTCTCTGTTTCGTCTTGACCACGTTCATAATACTAAATAATCGCTCTAAATTTGCGTTAGAGTGCAGTAAAACTAATAGAGATATCGCAAATGTGACTAAATCCTTAAGTATGTTTAAAAAAAATCCTAGAAAAATACTAGATCATTTTTAGTGGTAAGCTCTAAAGCTTACCACTAACTGTAACAAACCTAAACCACTAAAAAATCCACTAGCCACTAAAACCAATTTTTTCCCGCCAAGAGGGGTGTCCAAACCACCAGATCTAGTGGAAAATCCACTAAGTTGGCAACACTGGCTGCCAACTAGTCTTGGCGAAAACGCGCTGTCAGAGCTGTAAAAAAGCGCTAGAAAGCGCTAAAAATTTTTTTTTAAACGCTAGATTTCGCGCCAACTGCAAATTTATTTTATTGTGGAGATATTGTGCATTTTCCAATATCAGCACTAAAGCGCATTATGCGGTATAATGCTCAATGCTCAACGTTGAAAGTTCCAAAGCTACAGCAACGCTTCACACTCTCAAAAGTAGGGCTTCCGTGTGCGTGCTTGCAATGGATACCAAATTACCAACTCAGTGGTGGCTGAGTGGTTTAGTATTGTGCGCCACTGAGTCGCATTATGCTCTGTAATTGGAAAACGCACATTGTGTCCAATGTTTTAAATACATTTGAAATGAATTGAAGTTCAAGAAATCAATTATATACCCTATATAAATGTAATTGGCGGTTCTTTCAACTAAATAAATACAAAATATGTGGGAAATGAAAATAATAATCTAGCAACATTATAAAACTAAAACGAACACGGGGATTCTCTTTTTTGGCGGGAAGAGAAACGCGCCTTTTTTAAACTCGTCTAAGAAATAAAATTTATTTTATTAGATTTTAATAGTAAAGTTAATAATAAAAGTATAAAAATGCAAGGAGAAAGCGATGGAGATGAGGAGGAGAGATCGGTGAAGTCCTGTTCAAGCAAAAAAAGAAGAATTACGATCAAACCAATAGATAAGTATAAGACCTTCATAAAAAACGGATATACGAGACAGTATCCAGACAATAGTTCTAATGGGGACTTTGTGGTATATGTTGAACATTTGGATAGAGAAATCAAAATTGGCAATATGAATCCCTTGAACCTCTCTAAATATTTTAAAAATATCAAGGGGGTTCATGAGAGAGCAAGGATTAATTCCAATAAAATTAAAATATCTTTCAAACAGGCATCTTTAGCGAACGACTTTTTGAAATCCCGATGCTTAAAAGAGCATAATTTGAGAGCATACATACCTGCATCCTCTGTGGAAAGGGTAGGGGTTATTAGATATATTCCGAAAGAAATAGGTAACAACGAATTATTTGAGAAAATTTTGTGTGATAAAGACATTGTTGGTGTACGTAGATTCATGAAACGCGAAAATGATAATTTAATCCCATTATCAACCATATCAGTAACATTTTCAGGTACTTCTCTACCTGAATATATTTTATTAGACGGATGGAGATATAAAGTACATACTTATATCCCTCCAGTATTACAATGTTATAAATGCCTAAAGTTCAACCATTCAGCTAAAATTTGTCGTAGTGAACAGGTTTGTTCTAAATGCTCTGAAAATCATTCATATAAAGAATGTATTTCGGAAACGTTAAAGTGTACTAATTGCTCTGGAAATCATCTAGCTATTGCAAAAGATTGTCCAATAAAAGCAGCTAGAATATTAAAAAATAGGCAATCTTATGCAATGGCTACTATAAATACAGACTTTGTTAACTTTCCAGCTCTTCCTAAGAGTAGAATACAGAAATACACAGATAAAGTTGACAGTAATAAAAATATAGAATTAGCACATGTACCACCAAAATCAGACAACTTTAATATCTCAGATATTGTAAATAACACAAAAGTCATGAATTCGATAGTAAAAACATTAGTAGCATTAGGAAATTCTGAATCAATTAAGACCACATCTCATATTAAGGAAATTTTTATTAAAAATTTATCTGAATAATGGATAGTTTAAAGCTAGTACAACATAATATACAAAGTATTAATAATAAAAAACCTTTGTTACAAACACTTTTATTTGAAAATGTCATAGTTATAAAATGAAATATGATTATAAAGTTCCCAATCACTCTTTTACATGCCCAAGTGTATTTTTGAGTTTTTTCTAAAAATGCTGTCAATTATCTCTTCTGTAGATCTGTCTTCTGTTGGTAAGTTTACGTTAGTAGAAGAATTATGGAGTTCTATTGTGTCTTCTAAAATTATTAACGCTCAATCAATAAATTCTGTAATGCTTACGAAGATGTCAATTTGTCCAAAGTACAAAGAGTATAATATTATAATTACCTATATAACCACTACGTTTTATTGTCAATTAACAATTACAATTAAAGCCCTGCGCGCACTAGTGACATTTGTCACCGTGACAAAAAATTCTTTGTCACTGTCACGTCACCGTCACCTTCGCGACTGCGCGCACTTGCAGTGACAGATTATATACAGATATAGGTTGTCTGTGAGCTCGTTTTTAGAAATAGAAAGAAATACAATAATAAAAAGTATTGGGTTCACCCGCTTTGGAGTGATAGGCTGATAAGTGGAAAGTTCTACACCATGTTTGCCAACCTACGTACATATGACACGTGACATTTTGTCGCGTCACGGGCATGTTGGCGTCCTCCGCGGACAAAAAAGTCACCGAATTGTCACGCATCCAAGTGCGCGCACCTCCATTAGGGATGATGGACGCGGTGACAGTGACAAAACGTCACGGTGACAAAATGTCACTAGTGCGCGCAGGGCCTTAAAAGTCAATTTCATTCTCAGTCTTTTTATTCTAGCTCTCTATGGTCTGTTTATGGATATAAAGAAATCACTTTGGAAACAAAAAAAAAAATACAATTATTATCGATGTTAATATTTAGTATAATAGTAAATCAAAATTGCTTAGTTTATTAAATATCAAAAAAAAAAATTAAAAAAAATAAAATAAAATTATTTTTATAAAATTTATACGGATGGATATAGAAGCACCTGAGAAGTTAAAGCAGCATATTTCGACAGTAATTTAGGCTGTACAAAATGTATTTTCATAAACAGTAATTGTTAAATTTTTTAATGCGAAATGTTACGCAATTTAAATCACATAATAAATAAATTGCCGTATAATTATGTAAATATGTAAATTCCTGTATTATATAGCGATATAAATATGTAATTTCCGTGCAAGTATGTAAATTCCAGTAGCAATATTAGAAATGTTATTATTTTTATTTTGTGATTTTGTAAATTAGTCGTTAAAACAAATTATTTTGTATTTATGATTAGAAATTTACTGTACAATTTAAATGCGAGAAATGTTTACGTTGAGATAGTCTGGGTACCCCTACCCTCCCACAGAAGAATATCAGGTAACGAAAGAGCTGATCTAACTGCAAAAAATGGATATGATGAGGACCACAGAGATGTTGTGAAAACGCCTTTCTCCGATTACTTTTCTATCATCTAAGGACAATGCTGCCTATATTAGTTCTGGCTTCGGATATAAATAACATCTGCTTAGAAAATAAAATAAATATTCCCCGCCGCCCAGGAAAAAATATTAGCCAATCTAAAAGAAAATAATTTAAAACCCTTATTCAAGTTTATGTTCGTCTATAGAGATTATAATAAAGAAAAAATATAAAGTGTATAAAAATATAAACATAAGTGTGGTATAAGATTTTGTGTATAATTATATAATATTATTGTCTTAGTCTTAAGTTTATTAATAATATGTAAAAAAAATTGTTCAGTTTAGAGCGAAGGACTCGTATCCAGCTCTTAATAAATTAAAAAAAAAAAAAAAAAACGAACACGAAGTTTTTGAATTTTGACATTTATTATGTGAAAAAAGAATAAGATAGGTACTTTTGTACCAAAACTATTTGTAATTATATTTTAATGTAAATAACTATGTAGAATGTTTATTAAATAAAGTACCTATTGTACTTTTAAGTAATTTGATGACTGCAAATTTTCAAAAGTGAAAACGGTTTTCAAGTGTGTAATCCGATGAGCTCTCGTTTTGAATTTAAATTCATATAAGTTTTTGTTTGATATTGTTGAGTTTTAGGTTGTTTTTGTGTTTTTGGTACGTTTGTGTTTTTTAAGAACTATAAAAATAAATGATATTAAGTTTTAATCAATTGTTTTATTTTAAACTGTTCTTACTTTTTCTTTAATATGTAAATATCATATATCTATCATCAGGTTTGCTAAACATAAAATCCATTACATAAATCACTCCTTTTGCGGGACTGATTTGTAATAGATTTTATTACTTTAACAAACCTGATTTGATACAGGAAAACTAATTAAATAAAATAACTTAGGTACGTATAATAGGTAGGTACTTATATATACCTATATATAGGTTATGGCATCGTAGTTTGCACCAAACATCCACCAGAGGCGCTACTTTCCATACTTGCAAAAAAAAAAGCGGAGTTGGCTCTCTTTTCTCGTATAGTTATTGTACGTATAGTTATTGTACTCTGTGTATTGTACTCTGTGTTCTTAGTCCGAGTCGTAAGTGCAGGGAGCCAAAGTAAAAGAAGAAGAAGAACATTATTTTAAACCGTTTAAATTATGTAAACAGTTACTTTTATTTTTAAATGATAATTTGCCAGCGGACTGTGTGTACTGATTATTTTTAACATATCGTTACAATTAAGAGTGATCTCCAAGTGATTATTTTGCTATCGAAGACAATTGGAGTCTGCAACATGAGTTTAGACAGAGGTATTGGCCAAAATGGTTGGTACGAGCAGATTGCCACTGAGTTTGTTAAACACGAATGCCTTTCATACCCTGGGCCTCCGAATAAGAAAATAATGGTTTGTTATCGCTTTTTAATATGATCTTATCCACTAAATGTATTATATTCTTTCCGTTTTGTATATAGCAGCACCGCCAATACGCTGTGGAGAAGCGTGGTTGATTAAGCTCCGATCTTTCTCCTACATGGAGAAATTACAGCAAAAATGCTCAAGTAGTATTGTGTTCCTGTGGTGAGGAAAGTAGAGAACTCCTGGGGAGTTTGTCTGTTATCTAAAACACATTCATTTGCCAGTCAGGTGATCCTGACTGCTAATGTCTATTTCTTTACAGAGAAACGTAGCAAAACTAGTTTTTATTCATTCGTTTCTTGTAATATCTTTGTATATTTATTTATCTATGTGTATATGTATTTATGATAATAATTTTAAAATAATTATCATGGTTCATCTTATGTTTTTTAATTTATCCTTCCTTCCCTACATGAGAAAGAGGCCTTTTGCCCAACAGTGGGATATTACAGGCTGAATCGTGAATCATACTTTTAAACTTTCGTGTTGCATTATTATATTTTAATGTTCTCACGGGGATTAACGCGAACAAAAATTTTTGGTACAAAATATTACTTGGGGCCTGACGTTTCGGCTAGGTTACAGGCAGACTGATCCAGCGATGTCACGACTCCGCCTTCAGGGTTGATGTTTCTTCATCCACCCTCAACTCGTGATTTTTGTCAGTTGTACAACTGACCTGGCCGAAACGTCAGGCCCCAAGGTAATATATTTTACCAAAAATTTTGGTTCGCGTTAATCCCCGTGAGAACATTAAAATGAATCGTGAATCGTTTTTAATTTATATATCTTGTTTAATTTAAAAAAAAAAAAATAATTCTGTCCGTTTGTAATAATGATTTGTAATAATTATAACTGGTACCCACTAGTTGTGTAAGGGATGTTGGATTTAACACATTCACAAATACAAATGCGAATAATTGTCCACAACATTTGGGAATGCGTATGTGAATGCGAATGTTGACTTTTCAAATAAATTCTACTTAAATAAAATAAAAAATAGCATTCCTCGGTAAATGGGCTATCAAACACAAAAATAATTTTTCAATTTAAACCAATAGCTTAATATTAGTATCTATAAATTTATTGCAGACTAGTCGACCCGTGCCCACTTCGTTTGGCGTTAATTATTTTTGTGATGCAAATATATTAGGTAGTAAAGTTTTCATCTTGCTTGCATTTCTCCAACTTGATTTACATATTACTAATATTTTTCACTGAATTTTTTGTTCAATAACAATAAAATATAGCCTATGTCACTCCTGAATAGTGTAGCTTTCTGTGAGTGAAAGAATTTTCAGGATCAGTATTTGCGAAGATAACCCCCTAAAAAACAAACAAAGTTAAAAACTTTACCTCTTATAATATTAGTATAGATTTTCATTAATTATTATATTTTTCTGTATTTTCAGAGTGAAATAAACGAAGCATACAAGGAAATAGCTAAAACATTGGGCTTAACAGATATTCAGGCTGTTAAAACGGAAATCTCAAATATGAAGGATTACGTTAATAAAATGGTAAAAATACCTTTTTTATATTACTAGGTCCGCGTAAAAAGCGTACGGCTCATCTGATGGTAAGCGATTACCGTAGCCTATAGACGCGTTGCCGAACCTAAACCCAATTCCCCCCAGCAGCTCTGATCACCTTACTCACCAACAGGAACACAACACTGCTTGAAAACAGACACACACACATACACACAAATAAATAATAATTTAGCTGTGATCTTCTGTAAGGTCGAGGTACTACCCCAGTAAGGCTGCTCCATATTTGAGCAGGAAATTTCTTGCTGTGCACTATCGCAGTTAAATGTCTGTCATATCAACTACTATAAAGATAAAAGATTCAATATAAATATTATTTAAAAAGAGTTTAATGTTGAAAGCTAAACTGAAAATCCTACTGATATTATAAACACGAAAGTTTGTATGCATGGATGTATGGATGTTTGTTCCTCTTACGCACACAAAAACTACCGAATGGATTTTAATGAAAGTTTAAAAGAATATAGCTTATTACCCGACTGCCAAGGAAGGGTTATGTTTTTCGCGCGTATCTTGTATGTATGTATGTATGTATGTATGTAATATTCTTAATTACCTGATTTCTCTAGAACCGCTGAACGGATTTGCATAATTGAGATATCGTTAGATTCGTCTTAGCAGCCCAAGTGTTCTTAAATAGGTGACATTAAAAAATAACAAACATGGCGACTGTGCGAAGCCATTGTAGTTAATGAAGAAATAAATTTTTTTTTAGAATACTATAATATGAGTATCAAATTAAAGGGCTCAATACAAGGATTTCAAAAATGTATATTATGATTATTATTACTGTAATAATAATAAAGAAATACAATAAGAAAGTTTAAAAAATGTTGACTTTGCTCTATCCCATGCCTAAGGCAAGCAAGATGCGAGCCGAGCTTCTTCCTCGCCTCCTAGGCAACGTCCGACGGTCAATTTTGGGGTGTAGCCTTTCCCTTAAAAAAAGAATTATCAACTTCGGACTACTCTGTAAAAAGTTATGCTCGGTCAAAGATAATAATGATATATACGTGGCAACTTTAGAACGGCCTCATTTTTTTCGTCGTTAATAAATTACTTAATCAACCACATGATGTAAACTATTTTAATGAATTGAACCAATTACGTAATTTGTCTAACTAAAAAGACATAAATAAAATAATAATTAAAAGAAAACAAAAAACCCGCCTGCATAAAAAACAACTAATAGAAAATGAACTGAAAAGACTGAAACAAGATAAAAATTCAAAATTACACAACGCTAGCGAAACAAATCGAAACAATATCAAACATTATGTACTATACACTTAAAAATATCAATACGGTAGTCCTTTAAAATTTTATGTAACATCGTACATAATATGCAGTCGGAGACATGCACAAAGAGAGAATGATTTGACTTATCCTTCAATTTCATGTCTCCGACTGCATATTATGTACGATGTTGCATAAAATTTTAAAGGACTACCGTATTGATATTTTTAAGTGTATAGTACATAATGTTTGATATTGTTTCGATTTGTGTAATTTTGAATTTTTATCTTGTTTCAGTCTTTTCAGTTCATTTTCTATTAGTTGTTTTTTATGCAGGCGGGTTTTTTGTTTTCTTTTAATTATTATTAATTATTATATATTAGAATAGTGAAGTGTTGAAGAAGTGTTGTGTTCCTGTTGGTGAGTAAGGTGATCAGAGCTCCTGGGGGCGAATTTGGGGTAGGGTCGGCAATGTGCTTGCAAATTGCCATGCTTCTGGTGTTACAGACGTCTATAAGCTACGGTAATCGCTTACCATCACGTGAGCCGTGCGCTTGTTTGCCGACCTAGTTCTATAAAAAAAAAGACATTGCCCCTGTCTTGCAAAATGACAAATGCGTGTAGTTGATTTTTTTTTTTGAGAGTTGATTGTTTTCAGAAATTATTTAATAATGGGCATGACGACAGTATCAAAAAATCGTCAATTTAATTATTTCAGGGGAACACTCATATTTAAAAAATTCAAAATACTGGTTTAATTTTATGTAAAATAATAAGATTATTGTGATTTTCAATAAAATAAAACATTAAAATACTGCAATCGGCCATTTTGATTGAAACACAAATTGCAGTGCATGACGTCACGCTATAACACCAATATAATATGTCAGGCACGTTCACCACGTTCACTAGTCGACATGTTGAAAAAGGTCGAAAATACAGATACTGCTCTTAAAATTATGTGTAATAGCTCATTGGATTCGGAATCGCCTAGAAAAATGTTCTAAAAGTGTGTTTTGCACATCAAAAATTGCAAAAGTTATAAACAATTAAAAAAAGGAAAAAATGGCCTTTCGTTTTTTGCCAATATTTCATAAACTATTAATATTTAAGAAATTTCAAAAAATGATTCTGAAAGAGGAGGAAATTTCCAATAAAAAAACTTGCAGCTCCTGGAACTCTATCCCATTATTCATAATTTTAATTTCACGCTGGTCTTAGGTTGAACGCGTCCGAACTGTATCATAACATGACGTCAGAGCCGACGCCATGACAACTGCTGCCGTTAAGACGTGCACATTGAAAACATATTAGAAAAATAGTTTTAATCTTCCTAAACTTAAGTTTATTACCGAAATATAGGTATTTTCGTAAATAGTAAATGTATATATACCCACATTACGGAAGAGGTTTTCATAATCTTCCATCATGCCCATTTTCTTGATTTTTAATTCCATAATAACCTTTAACAATTTATTATTTATTTATGTAGATTACGTATGATGTATATGTATTTGTTATAGATGCGTAGTTACGTCCGTCTATCCATAGTGAACGGAGGTGGAGGTCAGGACGCGTTGAACTACGCCCCGCCCTGGGTCAAGTTACTGGACCCACCTTTGAAAGTGTTGAAACTGGCTTGTAAGGTAAGATTATATCATTGCAATTTTGTATTAAAAATGTTAATTGTCGAGTTTTGTACCAATTCTTCTCAGCAGAAATATATGTTCCGAATCAGTGGTATCTTCACTTTAACACCAGGTGATATCTTGCTCAAAATTCGGAGCAACCCAACTGGATTACCTTAAGCTTAGTGAAGATCACAGCTAAATAAAACTGCTCTCGTGTAATGTTTTGTTGCTGTGATGAGTAAGGTTCAGAGCTTCTGGGCAGGGCTGGGTGTACAGTAGGCAACGCGCTCACAATGTTTCTGGTATTGCAGGGGTCCACAAGCTACGGTATCCTCTTACCAACCAGGCGCACCATACGATCGTTTGCCATCTTTGTTAATAACGAATATCTCTTTTTCACTCGTTGCAGATGGAAATGCTGAAAACTCTCAAGTTATACAACACAGGAAAGCAGTTTTATAGAGTGACCCAATTTACGTCGGAGATAGTCAGCTATGCCTGCCGTGCCGCGGCCCGAGAGCTTGCGAGAGATTGTACTAATGAGGGGGCCAGCAAGCCCTCCAAAGATACTACGAATTGGGGGGGCCGCGGCCTCGCGGGAGATAGAACTAATGGGGAGGCCAGCAAGCTCGCCGAAGACAGCACTAATGGGGGGGTCAGTGACCTCGGGAGTGATAACACTAATGGGGGGGCCCGCGACCTCGATAGTGGTAATACTAGTGGGGGGGTCAGTGATTCCGCGATAGATAGCACTGAGAGGGCGGCCCGCGCTGCTACCGCCCTTGTGAGTGAGGACGCGGTGCGTGAGTACGCAGATAATTTTGACATACCGGTAAATCATCTACACTCGATATGGTGAGTGGGTTACGCTTGTTACAGATAATTATAAGACTATTTAAACTACATAAGTTTTAATTCACATGCATTCAGCCTGTAAAATGTCACTGCTGGGCATAATTAATATGTCGTAATATAAACTTGTGTCTGAGAATATTGGACTCTATATATCATGTTATACAGAATAAAATACAAGAATTAATTAAAATATGTTCGCTATACTCCGTCCGGCCATTTATTATCTTTTTGACAGCTCACGCCTATAAAGTAGTTGTTTTTTTTTCGGAATAACGTACTAAAAATTCTACTGTAATGTCATACTTTATTGACGATTTGATTGATTGAGTGAAGTACCCTGCACATAACAAACAACCACAGACTATGAAACAGTTCTTGAAATAATAAATCGATAATAAATCGATCATATGATAAAAATAATTTTACGTCATGTGATTATTGTTTCTATAAATTTAATAAAATAATAAAGGAAATAAAAATAGTATCTATGACTCCAAGATTGATTATTATTTGCAAGGAATTAAGTCGAAATCTTGAAATTTAATTTCAAACCAAGAGTAAAAAGCAATATCTCTGTTCATTCATTTATTTATTATTTATGTATTTCATTATTAATTAAAAAAAAACTAATAAACAAATAAATAATTATAATATTTTTAAACTTAATGTATTTCATTAAATCGATTGAAAGTTCTTCTTAAATAAAATCGATTATTATTTCAAATCGAATAAATAACGTGTGAGGCAGACACTAATGTCAAAATTTCTTGAAGTGTCAAAAAGATAATAAATGGCCGGAAGGGGTAGCAGTATATATTTACGTAATTGTTAAGAGATTGTCCATTAATCACAAGATGTTTTGAGCAACTTTTTAACCTCCACCCCTTTGGTAATACGTGGTGAGGTTTAAGAGTATTAAGTGTTATAATCTGATTTATATTTTCCAAGTTAAGCATCGGGATACAAATGTCCAGACGGACATCAATGAAGTTTGTAGCTTGCTTTTTTTTGGTTTAAAAATCGCGTTCAACAAAAAATATACACGTGTTACTACTGCTTTCAAGCAGTGTCGTGTTCCTGTTGGCGAGTAAGGTGACCAGAGCTCCTGGGGGGGATTGGGGATAGGGTCGGCAACGCGCTTGCGATGCTTCTAGTGTTGCAGGCGTCTATAGGCTACGGTATTTGCTTACCATCATGTGAGTCGTACGCTTGTTTGCCGACTTAGTTGTATTAAAAAAAATCTCAAAGTTCCTACTTTGCTCCCCCCTTCCCATCTGTGAAATTTCGTGACTTTGTCCGAATCTGATGTGATGGACTACACCTGACTGTTCGCCCCCAGGACGCGAATCTACGCCCAATCGATTTGCAAGCTAAAGTCGCTGATAGCCGCTGGAGACAAAGCGTCAGAGAAATACGCGCCCATTGTATGGCTAGCCGCTGACGCTGCTCTACTGTACGACACCTGTCTGATGGTCGTCGTCGACGTAAGTTTGTCACTCACTATTTATTGGAGTTTACTCCTTAAGAATCGATTTTCATATAAGGCCCCCGGTATGAGAAATATATGAGGTGTAAAATCTGTTGAACGAATGACCTCGTTACGTTTTTTGTTAAATAAATATGTACGTCGGAAACCACGAAAACGTCGTCGATAGACTATAGTTTTCTAATAGCGGCATCGTTCGACCGATAGATGGCGTTACTTTATTCGTATATTTACCATTCGATATGGTAGTAACCTTTTTCTTTAGACCAGTAGGTATTTTTTGTACCTATTTAGACAGTCGATATGAAGGGGTAAACTCCAGTCGTGCGTCGTAGCTGACATACACAATTTTTTTTATTGCTTTAATACACAACAATGTATAAATTGTATAATGTTACAAAATATTGTATATAAAATCAATTTTCCCAAAAAAATAATCCCTTAAAACCTTTATAAGACATTTATTTTAAAGTACACCCCTATGCCGCTTTATTCTTATTCAAGTCCTTTTTCTAAAGGTTGTCTGAAAGAGATCGCTCTTCAGCAATAAGACCGCCTTTTGTACACATTTTTTTTCTTGCATATTTTAAGTTTTATGTATTGTTTCTGGTTGTACAATAAAGTATATTTGTATTGTATTGTATTATTTGTCAACAGAAAACCTTCCAGTCTTCGGTAACCCTACGCCCTTTGATACTGCTCTTCGAGCTAATGGTAGCTGCTCACAAGAAAATGAAAGAAATAAAGACATTACCAAACTTGATGGCAAAAAATATAATTGGTGCCCAAACTGGGACTCTGGAAAACTCAAATATAAATATACCCTCATCTAGTGATAAGAGTATACCTGATAAGGATACAAGTGAGAGAAATTCCGTTGGTGAAATGAGGGTAGATGGAAATAAATCAAATGAGCTTGAGACAGAGAGGTCCAAGGATGTTTATGAGCGTGAGAGGTCTAGACATATATGGGCGCTGGTTCACATTAATTATATATTAAGGTTAGTGATTCATTATAAACCAGGTTATTGGAGGGGGGAGGGGGTGTACAAAGTTTACGGTCACACACATACGAGTTTGATATCATTTTATATTTGGGATTTTTGTAGAACTTAGCTTATTTGTCCTAAAGCTCTCGTAGTTAAGCATGAGTGTGTTGGGGGAGAGTGACTCCTTCTGGCGCGAAAGCTTCTTACACTCAAACAAGTAAACTTTTGTTTACGGGGGGGGGGGGTTAGTCTGTTAAGTATGATAGAGGGGTGTCCAAGGAAATGTGACCTAGTACTTTTTTCATAAATATACTGGTCTATTTTTTTCATATCGATAAAATGTACTTTAATGGAAAAGGGGGTTAATTGTGACGTAATACTTGTAAGTGGGGGGGGGGGGTCACTAAATGCACACTGAATGTGTGACTTAGGGTAACATAGAGGAAGATATCCAAAAGGGTAAATTTTCTGCATACGTATTTTATCGGCGGCCAGTGGCTACTTTTTTTTTTATGTAACTAGGTTGGCAAACAAGCGTACGGCTCACCTGGTGGTAAGACCGTAGCCTATAGACGCCTGCAACACCAGAAGCATCGCAAGCGCGTTGCCGACACTATCCCCAATCCCCCCCAGGAGCTCTGGTCACCTTACTCGCCAACAGGAACACAATACTGCTTGAAAACAGTCCCCCGCTACCCGCGGCACTGTATAGACGCTCACCCTATGCGCTCGTAAATAAAAATTCCTTGAACAACTAAAAACGTTGATCTCATCTAAAAACTTAGAAAAGTGTAAATTTGAAGACTGTTTCTAAGAGTTAGTGATGACTATTTGACCTGAAATGTGGTGTTGTGACTATAAAAACGTTAAAAATTTATGCTATCTGACGGTGGTTTTAAGTGTGAACCGGTGAATTGTGATTGCTCGCTAATTATTGCCGACTCACTGTCTGCGTAATATTGCCCATTAATCGTCGCATTATAAACTTGAAGAGATTTTTCACTCATTACGTCAGATCGTCGTTGGCGTAAAGTGAATGACAACTAGTAGTGCAGAATCATTGACGCATCCGATCCGAGTTCGAATCCTGAGAATATGACATTTTTATTTTGTGTTTTATATTGTTTCTTTTTTTTTTTTTTTTTTTTTTTTTTTTTTTTTTTTTTTTTATTATTACATTTATATTCAATTGACTTTTATGTGAAGTGCTATTGCCGACTTTATTTAAAAACTTTACCAATATAATTAGTTTTTATCTTTGTTGTTATACTACATTTTATTTACAAACTACAATAATCAACAATGGATAAAGGTAGCCCATGCGCTGGTTGCAAGTCTCCAGTGGGTCAGTCACACATGAAATGCAGTGGGTGTAAACAAAAATTTGACATATTGTGCGCCGGCTTCACTGAATCTAATTATAAAAAACTATCAAAGTCTCAAAAAAACGTATGGGTTTGTTTAAATTGTCGCAGTAAAATCCCAAGGGGTGACAACTCCAACACCCCAGTACGACAGGCACCTGCTTTGGACTCCAGAGACTTCATATCTGGTGAAATTTCTCCCACAGGAAATGTCACCATGCGCACAAAAGTAAGACTTGAGAACACGTCCTCACTTGAGCAAGACACAAACACAACAGCGGAAGTCATAAGAAAAATTATACGTGAGGAAATACAGATTGCGCTCAGAGACTGCTTGGAAAACAGTATTGGGAAAATGTGTAGTGAAATTAAGGAATTTAGAGAGTCTCTCACATTTTTGAACTCGCAATTCGAAGAGATAAAGTTAGAGAACAAGGAAAAAAATCGTACAATAGAAAGACTAGACAGCGAAAATAAGGAACTTCGTAATATTGTAAACAGCTTAAGGCAGGAGATGAACCATGTGCAGCAACAATCAAGATCTACCAATTTAGAGATACAATGTGTTCCTGAACATAAATCTGAAAATTTGTACTCACTGGTCAAGCAGCTCACCTCAAAAGTTAAATGCGATGTTTCGGAGAAAGATGTTCTACATTGTACGCGTATTTCAAAACTAGATCATAAGTCCCAACGGCCTAGATCGATTGTTGTAAAGTTAAGTTCTCAAAAAATAAGAGATACTGTTCTTGCAGCATGCATAAAGTACAATAAGGCAAATCCGAAAGACAAACTACACGCAGCCCATCTGGGAATATCATGCGAAAACATAGTCCCTATCTTCGTCACAGAGCATCTTTCACCTGATAATAAGAGTCTGCACGCAGCGACAAGAAAGAAAGCCAAGGACCTTAATTACAAATACGTGTGGGTACGTAACGGCCACATTTTCCTCCGCAAAACAGATTTTTCTGAGCGTATACTCATCAATAACATTGACAAATTAAAGAGTTTACCCAATTAGAATTGAGAAAGGTGCATGTTTTAAGTACAATAACTACTGAATTCTCTGATATCAATATTTATTACCAGAATGTTAGAGGCTTAAACACCAAAACCGTGAATTTTTACCAAAATGTTTGTATAAACAATCACGAAATCATTGTTCTCACGGAAACATGGTTACAGGAGGGAGTCTCGAGTACAGAGTTATTTGACGACCGATACGTTGTTTATAGACGCGATCGCTCTACTTCAGGATTCCACAGTGGCAAAGCTGGAGGCGGAGTCTTGGTTGCAGTCGATAAGAAACTAAAGTCTCGACGTCATAAGAATTTCGAAAGTAAATGTGAAGATCTCTGGGTTAGCATAGACATAATTGGTTGTGATAAGAAAAAAGATAGGCTTCTAATATGTGCAGTATACCTTCCCCCACCGCTAAAAATGGAAATCCTGGATCATTTCATAAGTAATTCGAACCAAGTATTGGATAATATAAAGTTTAAGCTAATCCTGGGTGATTTTAATCAGAGTAGTATAAACTGGAACGATGGTACATCGGAGGGTCACAGGCCTAAATCGATACTTTGTGATATGTTGCTTGATTTTATAAACTTACATAGTCTCCAGCAATTCAATAATATTATCAATCACAAATCAAGGATTTTGGACCTCATTCTCAGCAATGTGTCTGTTGCCAATCTCTCTAGTGGGGACAACGTTCTTACTGCTGTGGATCCTCTGCACCCACCACTGGAGTTTGTGATCTCAAGCTATTTTGACAAAGTTATAACAGAGAATCGTGTGCGGCAAAACTTTTTTAAAGCTGACTACGATAAAATAAATTATGAGCTTGAGAAAGTTGACTGGTGTAGCGAGCTCGGGGGTGACCTTACGGTGGACGAAATGTTGGACATTTTTTACGGAAGGATACACGAATTGATCCGTCGCTTCGTTCCCTTGCGAAAAATTTCAAATAGAAGGTATCCGGCCTGGTTCAACAAAGACCTTATAAAATTACAAAGAGAAAAATATAAGTACCATGTGAAGGTTAAGAAATTCGGAAACCCACGCGATATCTTAAGTTTTCAGTTGCTACGCGATAAATGTCTGAGGCTGCAAACTAACTGCTATAAAAACTACATTGCTAAACTTGAGACCAGTTTGAAACAGAATCCAAAACTTCTATGGGCACATGTGAAATCGAAAAGACTCGATTTTCATTCTTATCCCAGCCAGATGGTTCTCAATGGTAACACTGCCTCCGAAGGGGCGGACATTTGTAATCTTTTCGCGATGAGTTTTGCGTCCGTTTATCCTTCTGTTAACACAGCTCCCTATTCGCTGAACGTTTCTGATGATGGAGTTAACACTGCTTGTTTTATCGCCTATCCATTCTCGTAACAAGAAATTCTAAGGGCTCTTGAAAACCTGGATCCTTTTAAAGGTGCTGGTTCCGACAACCTCCCACCAATATTTATCACAAAATGCGCTGCACCTCTCTCTCATCCCCTTAAAATAATTTACAACAAGTCACTTTTCAGCGGTGTATTTCCCTCTAGGTGGAAAAGCGCTAGAGTCGTTCCAATATATAAGCCTGGAGATAAAAAGTTGGTTTCCAACTACAGGCCAATTTCTATACTGCCAACACTGGGGAAAGTATTGGAGAAACTTGTGTGTGGACCACTAACCTGGCATCTAAAACACCATATGTCTAAAGACCAGCACGGATTTTTGTCAAACAGGTCAACTTGTACAAACCTTGTCTCTTTTGTTGATAAGCTGATTGTCTCTGTTGATTCTGGGTTACCTGTAGACGTGGTCTACACAGACTTTAGTAAAGCGTTCGATCTAGTGAGTCACCCAATCCTATTAAAGAAACTCTCACTATTAGGAATTGCTAATAACATGCTCAAATGGTGCTGCTCATATCTGGAAGGAAGAACGGCAAGTGTCGTCTTAAATGGCTTTACCTCCAATCCGTATTCGGCTCCAACTGGCGTACCACAGGGTTCACATCTTGGCCCTGTCTTATTTAACATCTTTATAAATGACATCACTCACTACATCCGTCACTCACACTGCCATTTATTTGCAGATGATCTTAAAATATCTAGGCCTGTTAAAAACCAGTGCGACTCATTGTTGCTTCAGGAGGATTTGGATGGCTTGGCGAGTTGGTGCAGAATAAATCGGATGACGCTGAACGTGAACAAGTGTAGGGTTATAAGGTTTTCCAGGCAGAGACTTAGGAGAGACTGTGACTATCATGAATATACAGTTGGAAGCGCCCCTCTGAAAAGGGTTGAAACTATACGAGATTTGGGAATCACTCTGGATAGATGCTTGCGCTTCGACACAAATATTAATGCTATTTCTGCGAAGGCTTTTAGAGTGCTCGGATTCGTACTAAGAAATACAAGGGAGTTCAAACATAATGACACTATTATCTTACTTTATAACGCGCTGGTCCGAAGTACCCTGGAGTATTGTTCTGTTGTATGGAACCCCTATTACAGAGTTTATATAGACCAAATCGAACGAATCCAAAGAAAATTTTTACGCATTCTATCATATCGCCAGAATGTTGGATCCATGCTTGACTACCGTAGTAGACTTGAACATTTCGGGATGACTTCGTTGGAGGAGCGCAGACACATGCACGATTTAGTTTTTTTGCACAAACTAATAAATGGCGTACTTGATTGCCCTCAACTTTTGAATGAGTTAGACATCCATGTACCCACTCGAATGCCAAGGCAAGGTAAACACAAGCCTTTCGTGTTAAGACGCAGCCGCACTAACCTTGGTTCAAACTATCCAATGAATAGACTTGTGAGAGCGTATAACAACCTGGCTACATCAACTATAGCAATAGACATTTTTGGTGACACGTTGACAAAGTTTAAAAAAATTATTAAGAATAAATGACCTTGAATTAATATAATATCTAATCATATCAAATGTCAATTTAGTATTATTAGGCACTTTTTGTTAATATGACATTTTCAATGCAGCATGATCATAATTATATTGTTTATTTCTATTACTGACATAAAATTTAAACCAATCGTAACTGTAATCACTGACATTATATTATTTATTTTATTTGATACATATGACATTCTAAATGTTTTTATTGTTTATATAATTTTATTCAATTGTTAATTAAGTAATTAGTTAAATACCTGTTTTTAATATAGAATAATTTTATTTTTGTCATTAATTTAATTGTAGGATATGACATTTTGAAGATTTTGTTGTTAATTGTATTATATGATGACTTTTATAATATATTATCCGAGCGTCAGTTTTGCGAACGTCGTGCCCATCTGTAATTGCGGGTACACGACTTATTTAACAAAATGTATGTACCTTAAATATGTTGCTGTGTATCATGCGTTGATGAGCCTAATAAATAAAATAAAATAAAACAGTATTATTTAGCTGTGGTCTTCTGTTAGGTCAAGGTACTACCCCAGTCGGGCTGCTCCATATTTTGAGCAGGAAATTTCCTGCTGTGCCCTACCTCAGTTTACTGTCTCTACTCAGTTTACTTTACTTTTATGTAATTTATTGATAACATATGTATATAACCTTGGAGTAGCAGTGCTAAAATTTTTTAAGTGAGATAACTCCTCGCCTTATTGCCTCCACTGGTGACAAGAGGGCTGGTGCATTTTTTGCCCAGAGACTCGTCATAGCGATTCAACGGGGAAATGCTCATGGAAATACGCTCATGGAATATAAAAATTTTTATTGATGAAACTAACTTTATTTTTGTCTTGTATTGCAAAATAAATTTTATGGAGATCTGATCACTACTTTTTGCGTAATCTTTGATGACGCGTTTTCACTTGATTATTTGTCACGTTGTATTACTTGTCGATGTAATTGTTTTGTCGGTTTATTTATTTCGTTTGCAAGCAAACACAATTATTTTGTTGTAATATTGGTATATTATATATCCAGCGGGAGATCATCTTCAGCGGTGTTACTGCAACGTCGTTGGCACGAAATGAAACAGATGGCGAGACAGTTACTGACCGGCAAGGACGCTCCACTGTCGCCATCGCCCATACTACTGGCTCTGGCTAAGCGGTGAGTATCTGTGCAGCTAACTGTACTAACTAATAATTTTAACTAACTTATTATTTTATAACTAAGCAACGGGAAAATGAGATAGCCTCTAATAAATTAATTCGTCTTTTTTACAACGCCAACTAAACATTCTATAAAAAGCGTCAAGTAAAGATTAACAATTGTATTTACTTTTCCTTCTTATTTTTATTTGCCACCTAATTTACTAACTTAGCCACGAATTTTACGTTGGCACGAAATGAAACAGAAGGCGAGACAGTTACTGACCGGCAAGGACGCTCCACTGGTGCCATCGTCCATACTATTAACTCTGGCTAAGCAGTGAGTATCTGTCCAGCTGACTGTACTAACTAATAATTTTTATGTGTACATGTATGTGTATGTCTAATTACATGAATAATTTATCATTTTATTGTGTTTTGTACTCCCATCCCGACACATAGTTCTAACTTTTTGTTGTAAAGTCTATTATAACATCCATGAATATCTTAATGATGAAAAGGCTTGAATAAAGCTCGACCAGGCTATGTCTGTGACCCGCCATGTATATACATATTGTGAGCAGGTGGCATGTGGTGGTCTCGGCACGCACGATTGGCTGTCTCGTGTTTTTCCTGATCATTGCATGGTCTTACTGTTGCGTATTTTGTCTTGTGTATGACTTTAAATTTTAAAAGAGTCACGAAAGTTAGTGAAATAATAAGTTAGTGACGATAGAAAGAAAGTTACGTTTCGAATATTACTGTAGAGGCGACTAAAGAAGTTTTACTTCAGTCGCGTGGTCTAAAGAACACTCGTTATTTCTCTCGGTCTACACTTGGGACATTGCTACCTACTACTACTTGGAAAGTTTTTTTTATATCCTTAATAATTTGTAATATTCCTTTTCTGACCAAATACAATCATTTATTGTCTAGGTTCCCGAGCATCCTAACGGAGAAACTACCGCCGTGGTCTGAACTCGTGTTAGACAATCTCATCTGTCAGGATTCACAACTCGAACCGTATAGAAGGGTGAGAATTTATTTCATAATTTTAAACAACTGTCAACTTAACTGAGGTACGACACATCAGGAAATATCCTGCTCAAATCTGGAGCAGCCCGACTTGGGAAGTACGTCGACCTTACAGAAGACCACAGCTAAATAATACTACTCTCAAGTGGAGTCGCGTTCCTGTGGTGAGTAAGGTGACCAGAGCTCCTTGCTCCATGAGACGCTTGCGATGCTTCTTGAGTTGAGTCTGTAACCTACGGTAACCGCTTACCATCAAATGAGGTGTACGCTTGTAGTTGTATTAAAAAACTGGTTGTCCGTAAAGTTGGTTTACGGACGATAGTTTAACATGACAACGTAATAACAAAACATCTCCTCGGACGCGTAGCCCAATCGAGTGGAAGAGAGATAGATGCGGCGCAAGCGTACAATGAGCGTAACGCTACAATGAGTCATCCTTTTTCGTGCATGCCGCCGGCATTCATCGAGTTGTTAGACGTTGTCACGTCAAAAATAATTAAACCGTCCATTGCATATTATCTAATAATCAAATCAAATAAAAAAAACAAAACAATTAAATTACGCTTCAAAATCACTTTGGAATCATCACTGTACAGATTATAACGGTATATTAGTTATATTTAATAATAAATTTATAAGTAACATTAATAAGCAATTGTTATTTTTTTGTATCAGCTATACGCCGGGATACGCTTGGAAGTACCAAATCTAATAGGTGAGTAATTTAACAATACCCCTTCCGGCCACTTATTATCTTTTTGACAGCTCATGCCTATAAATTACAGTTGTTATTTTTTTTTTTCGGAATAACGTACTAAAAATTCTCCAGTAATGTCATACTTTATTGACTATTTGATTGATTGAGTCATCACTCAATCAATCAAATCGCACATGGACCATGGTACATCTACCATGGTCCATGTGCATATCAAACAACCACAGACTATGAAACAGTTCTTGTAATAATAAATCGATAATAAATCGATCATATGATAAAAATAATTTTACGTCATGTGATTATTGTTTCTATAAATTTAATAAAAAAGGAAACAAAAATAGTACCTATCTATGACCCTAAGATTGATTACCTGCAAGGAATTAAGTCGAAATCTTGAAATTTATTTGCAAACCAAGAGTAAAGAGCAATAGCTCTGTTCATTCATTTATTTTTTATTTATTATTTATATATTTTATTTATTATTAAAAAAGTCATAAGCGCATAAATAAATAATATTTTTAAAATAAATGTTTTTCATTAAATCGATTGAAAGTTCTTTTCTAATAAAATCGATTATTATTTCAAATCGAATAAATAACGTGTAAGGCAGTCACTAATGTCAAAATTTCTTGAAGTGTCAAAAAGATAAGAAATGGCCGGACGGGGTATAATTTTTATTTTTTATTGCCCGACAAAATTCCCTGCTAGTGTAAAAATACTTCGTAATGATTAAAAACAATTGACTGTATAGTAATATTTTTAGATTTTATAGTCCACTCAACGAAGCAAAAATAGGGGAAATAATTCGTGTAAAAGCGATTTTTGGCATAGTTGTAGGGAATGGTGTCTGAAGCAACATACTAAAAGTACTGATGGATGGGGGTGAAGCTAACGGGTAGGGGGGGGTGTAAAGGTCCCCTTTTTTAGTTTTTCTTAAACAACTCGTAAACGGTGGCTCATAGCAAAAAAATTTCTTCTACTTAAGTAATCTACATAAAATTCTATACAAAAAAGGTTATATACACTTTTTCACTGGGATCAATATTTAACTAGATATTAAAGCAGAAAAGTTACTGCTAGCGCGCACCTGTAGCGTCGCGCGCCGAGATTCGCACCAAAATCGGTACGATGTTATAAAACGAGTACACCGCGTCCCGAGTTGTGATTTTTTTTTTACGTGACACTACACCATGTCGGAGAAGTGTTTAATTTGTAATGATGTAGTCGAAACGGACTTGTCTAAGGTCGGAAGTAAAGGGATAATTGGGATAACAAAGGCAAGATGCGTTAAGAAAAGAGGGGAAAGATACATGATGATGCTTTAGGATGCCATCGTCTCCTTTGGCCCGGCCCCATTGAGTAGGTGGTTGCCGAGCCATTGTTGTATATGTAAAAGAGGTAATAAGATCAACGAAAGTATTTAGCTCAAATATACTCGTATATTTATATTACAGTATTTGACAACTTTTGTGATTAATGATACTTGTAGGTACACTCTCAACGAGTGCTGATTCGAAGCTCCCCCGGTAGGAGGAAGAGTGGACAGATCTGATTTCGCCTTCATCGATGCTCTCAAAAAAAGCTGAGTAGTAGTATTTATTGAGATTTTGTTCCTGGGCAGGCGCTTGGTAAATTGCCAGAAACAGTTTCTCGCTGGCCTGTTAAATAATCTCAGGTGATGTTGAAAGCTCACTGAAAATGTCTGAGATGTTTTGGGTCAGGTCTGGTTTAGCCGTGAACAGCTTAGTAGTTCCCACTTTACTCTTTCCATGGACCGCGGAGGTGGTGTCGCATCCGGGATAGCTTTGTTTTGTCTTGGCAAATGGAAGCTGTTGAAGTTGTCGACTGAAAACAATTTAGTCTCCACCTATTCCACGCCCTGGTTTCATAAAGAACACGTTGATATTTGGTTGAGTCAGTCCCGTGAGGAGGACTATCAAGTCAACATCCTCCCCAACTATTACAACAGTTGGATGAACGACAGCCTTATCCAATCCGCACCTGACAGCATCTCCTATTGTAACAGTTGTTTCAATCCCTGCTGCTGTCGGTGCTTTTGTCGGTGAGGAACTGTATCCCTTCATCAATGGGTCGTTCAGCTTTTCTCTTAGAAGGTAGAGTGGCAAGGGTGAATTTTTTATAACAATCCACGTGATATATTGCATCTACTGCGTATAGATCTCCAACAGTGCAGATGCGTCTTACTACGTCGTCACCCCACTCAGCGTTTCTTCCCTGCCCACGAAGAAGCACGGAATTGTGAAACGTAGTAGTTAGCAGGAAATCACAGGTAATAGCAGGAAATGAACTTTGATAATGGTTCGACGGTTAGAATAAGATTTTTTTCCTCTCCGCCTCCTCGTCATACTCTTCTGTGCAAAAAAAAAACATTGTTTTTTAATCAAACTGACTATATGTCCTGAATGCAAAGAAAATACACCACGTGAATGGTTGCTTTGAAAGAGCTTGTTCTCTCAAAAACCTTTTTATTGAGTCACTTCTAACGAGCCTTATTGTCTTCTGCAAACATTGTGAACAACACCACTCGTCTTGTACCTTAAACATGTATATTTCCCCTCTTTTCTTAACGCACTTGCCTTTATTGTCCCAATTATACCTTTACTAGACAATTCCGTTTCGACTACATCCATGCTTCAGCCTGTAATATCCCACTGTTGGGCATAGGCCTCTTTCCCCACGTAGGAGAAGGATCAGAGCTTAATCCACCACGCTGCTCCAATGCGGGTTGGCGGATATATTCCCTACTATGAGTAACGATAACTATCAGGTGTACATGATAACAACCAGGACCGACGGCTTAACGTGCTCTCCGAGGCACAGTGGGGAGACCCACAAGGACTGCACAAACACCCAGACCACGGCAAACATCTGTATGGCCAATACAAATGTTGTCGTATGCGGAGATCGAACCCGCAACCGCCAGCGCAACAGCCACAAACCAGTGGCAGTGCTGTGACCGCTGCGCCAACGCGGCGTCGACTTCGACTACATCATTACGAATTAAACACTTCTCCGACATGGTGTAGTGTCACGTAGAAAAAAAAATCACAACTGGGGATGCGGTGTACTCGTTTTATAACATCGGAGCGATTTTGGTGCGAATCACGGCGCGCGACGCTACAGGTGCGCGCTAGCAGTAACTTTTCTGCTTTAATATCTAGTTAAATATTGATCCCAGCGAAAAAGTGTATATAACTTTTTTGTATAGAATTTTATGTAGATTACTTAAGTAGAAGAAATTTTTTTGCTATGAGCCACCGTTTACGAGTTGTTTAAGAAAAACTAAAAAAGGGGACCTTTACACCCCCCCCTACCCGTTAGCTTCACCCCCATCCATCAGTACTTTTAGTATGTTGCTTCAGACACCATTCCCTACAACTATGCCAAAAACCGCTTTTACACGAATTATTTCCCCTATTAGGCAGTTTTTGGTCTTCGTTGAGTGGACTATTAAATTAGATCATTCGGATCCCAAAGTCCATACAATTATCGTGTATTTATTCTTTGTGGATCTCCCCACCGTGCCTCGGAGAGCACGTTAGCTGTTATTACTTATTAGTCTTATTATAATATGTAAAAATAAATTATTATTAATAATTTTAGGAGAAAACTTAATATTCGATGATCTCTACGACTGGAGCGATGATGAAGTTGAAGTTATCGATGAAAAAAGAGAAACGGTATTAGTACCAGACTCAGATGATGAAGAAACAGACAAAGTAACAAACGAACAGACAGACACAAGTGTAAATAATACTACAATAGATAATAATACAAGCGAACTGAATGATGAGTATGATAGTATAAAAAAATTGGAAAGTATAGACCCCACTAAAGCTAAAGTTAAAATAATATTTGAAAATGAATCTGATGATGATTTAAATGATTTTAAACATGGAGTAAATGACCCAGGTGCTAGTAAAAATACTAATTCAAATATAACCTATGTTATTGAAGGCTTAATAAGAAATTCAGTTTCAAATGAAATTGAAACTCAAGTCAGACCTGATAATCATAATCAGAATGTCGGTACAGATATGGATGAAGTAATATGCGATTTACGAAATAACCTTATAAGAGTTTCATCTAATGTTTCAAATAAAGACACTCAAACTATATACACAGATACAGAAGGAGATTCAGACTCTGCTGATGAGATGTGTGACGATATCGATGAACCTTCTCGTGATGAAGGTGAAAGAACTGATCCAATGTTAGTTGGTGAGTATCTATATATAAAAATCAATTGCTGTTCGTTAGTCTCACTAAAACTCAAGAATGTAGAGTAACTGCGGAGTTTCTTGCCGATTCTTCTCTGCAGAATCTACATTCCGAATCGGCGGTAGCTTCTAAAAACTTAATAATGACCTTAAATTAAAATTTTGTAAATTGACGATTCGAAAGAGCTCATGGGGCCTATTTGTATAAAGTTATTTTTGATTTTGATTTTGAATGGCTTGACCGATTTAGCTAATTTTGATCTTGAAATGTCTGTGGAAGTTCAGGGAAGGTTTAAACGGCGAGAAACATAAATAATATGTAACGGAAAATACTAAAAACGACGTGTTAATTTTCCAATACAAAATGTTCCTAGCGGGGAAATTTAATGTCTTTTGTCTAAAACGTTGTCAATTGGTTGTCAAATATTTATAGTTGCGTTCAGAAAGTGTTTTGTGTATATTTTTCACAAATATACGCAGGTGATACGAAGTTCACCGGGCCATCTAGTCTTTTATAAATAATCTAAATCTGTAATATTAAATTGATGTTTTACACTGAGTTGAGCGAGAAACGCTTTATGCTATGATTCTTACAAGTGAAGCAGTGGAAGTTGTTCAATTTACTTTTAACCGAATTCCGAAAACGGAGTAGGTTCTCAATTCGACTGTATTTTTATTGATGTTACCATAGAAGTTTTTACTGGGTGGACCGATTTTGATGATTCTTTTAATCGAAAGGTT
Organism: Melitaea athalia; assembly: GCA_905220545.2. Lineage (NCBI taxonomy): Eukaryota > Metazoa > Arthropoda > Insecta > Lepidoptera > Nymphalidae > Melitaea > Melitaea athalia. Next base: position 11,356,037 of record HG992205.1, read on the forward strand.
GTGCGTGTCATGTGATCCCATTTAAAATTAATTGCGATCTGACAAGTACTTTTCGAGTTACATCTAATTATCTTTTATCATACTGCTGCTATTCGTATGCTGTTTTTAATCACGAAATCTCTTCTAGAAGTAGGCATACGTTTTGTGACCTAATATCTGTTAGGCGCAACAGGAAAATTCCACGTGATATATTTTATAGACACCCTAACAATAATAATCGCGACTCGATTTACAAAAAGAAATGTTAAATGCATATTTTATATATTTTTCGATAATTTTCAGATAAAAAGCTAGTTCAGCTATCACACGTAGTGCTAACGCCAATCGAAGACCTCCCGGAGTGGCGGAAACATTCCAGAAATAATATGCTTAAGTGCAGACAATTTAGCGTTAGAAATTTCACCAAAAAAGTTCACGTAACTTCGAAACAACTCGAAAACTGTCGACCATACATATCAAAGAAATCCTCAAATGGTATATGGTTTCGGAAAAATCAGGAACTTCGTCTAATACCCAAAGATATTAGAAAGAAAATAAATATTCTGTCTAAACGCTTGAATCTATCCCGGACCTACTTTTCTCAAGAGTTTTGGAGCGAGAGGAATTTGGAGCTGGTGGAGTTGTGTAGGCCATTTTCCATCCAATTGAAGAGGATCCCGAGGGTTATCAAGAGGATCGAATTGGCAGATATAGATGATGTTAGACGGATAAACAGCATGATTTTGACCGCTCAAGTTGCGCCGATAACAGTTGAGGCCAACCGGATGTTTGTTAGTATTTTTATTTTGTTATTAATATTTTAATAAGGGATCGTCAATTGATCGCGTAATGCCTTTTAGCAACTTACCAACCCATTACCCACCCTTGGAAATAAGTGGCGACTATTTATTTTTTTATAAATATCACGTGTATACTTTATAATTATACTAGCGACCCGCCCCGGCTTCGCACGGGTGCAATGATGATACTAAATACTATCAACAATAAAAGATACGTTAGAAACCTCTAGTCTAAAATCATCAGTGTTTTTCTATCATGTTATGCATGTATTATACATAGGTATAAACTTTCTTCTTGAATTACTCTATCTATTAAAAAAAACCGCATCAAAATTCGTTGCGTAGTTTTAGAGATCTAAACAATTAAACATACAGACAGCGGGAAGTGACTTAATTTTATACTATGTATAAAGATAAAGATGTACTGGTGGTCGAGCGATGCGTCATGCGGGGCAGAGGGGATGGACTCGCCGCGCAGTAGGCATAGCATAGTAGGCGCTTTAGGAACTTTAAATGTTTCGCTGCTAATTGCTTCTAACGACGATATCTCAAAAACTATTCATCTGATTGATATAGTGTGAAGGGCAATTTTAATCTGCATTAAATGTCTAAGCTAACTAACATATTTATATGGATAAGGATTAATACTGAACTAAAGAAAATAGCTATGAAAAAAACGTAATGTTTTTAATTAAAAATTTGAACATAAACGTGGTTATTGTAAGTCAACCGTAAGAGATAGAGATATGCTCTCGCGGACTTTTTTGTAGAATTTTTATAGATTTTGAATTCGCTAGTACATTACTAAACTGTATCTTTGCTAGTTTACGCGGCGTTTGCGTGGAAAGCTCCCAGTTGGCGCGATTTTTTACGACTTCTTTAACATTTATCGCCGTAATTCTGCTAAAATCCCTATGCGTGCTCTATCGTTTTTACAATGGGTTGTGTTCCGAAGAATTGTTCGAGATGATGCCCACGGCCACTTTTTATCATCGCACCGCTCGCCATCGACAGGGAATTCATGCTCACACATTGCAGCCCAAATGGTCCCGTACAGTTCGGTTTCAGAGGAACTTCCTCCCACGGACCATTCGGCTGTGGAATGAACTCCCTGCCGAGGTTTTCCCACAATGCTACAGTATGGGGTCCTTCAAGAGGGGAGTAAATAGGTTTTTGAAGGGTCGGCAACGCGCATGTGATGCCCCTGGTGTTGCAGGCGTCCATAGGCTACGGTAGCCGCTTACCACCAGGCGGGCCGTATGCTTGATTGCTACCGTCGTGGTATAAAAAAAAAAAAAAAAAATTTACATAAAAGTATACTAAATTATATACACAAACCTTTCTTAAGAATCACTCTAGCTATTAAAAAAACCGCATCAAAATCCGTTGCGTAGTTTTAAAGATCTAAGCATACATAGCAGAAACGAGCTATTCGTGCAATTTATAGTTTAGGCCCAAGAGTATCATTAAGAGATAAGTTTAAAGAAATAAAAATATTGACTGTTGCTTCTCAATATGTGTACGAAAATGTTATGTATGTTCATAAAAATATACAAGAATTTCGCAGGAATTGCGACATGCATAGCATTAATACTAGGAACAAACACAAACTTGTAATGCCTGTAACTCGCTTACGCCGAGTCAGTAATTCTTTCTATGGACAATGTATACGCTTATACAACAGGCTCCCAGAAAACGTTCAAAAAGCTTCTATTGCGAAATTTAAAAAAATTGTAAAAGAACGTTTGTGTACTAAAGGATATTATTCGATTAACGATTTTATAGAAGACAGTACGCCTTGGGAATGATGTGATCGCCTCCAGGCTATTTCAACCTATGAAAATATTGTAAATTTCAATCAGCTTTGGAAAAAAAAAACATGATTAAAAAAAATGATATTAGTCCCGCTGAGTTTCTTTCGCCAGTTCTTCTCAGGTCAGAGGCTTTTTATTTCCGAACTGGTAGTAGACTCATGACGTTCAGTAAGAAATTGTAATAATTTTATGCTGAATAAAATATTTTGAATTTGAATTTGAAATTTGAATAGGGACATAGGGACAGAGAAAGCGACTTTGTTTTATACTATGTAGTGATGGAAATTTTAAGAAAATTATTTTAAATACAGACACAATATGATTAAGTTTAAAAATCGAGCGTTCAAAGATAATTGAATACATGTGATATCTCATCATAGCCCCCCCTCCCTGTGATATTTTGAGATAACTCATTATTGCCCCCACCCATGATATTTCATGATATTCCCCTTGTTACATGATTAACGGACAACCCTTAAGTAATTTTGATTTTGAATAAATACAGTGGGACTGTTGGGCATAGCACTCTTTCTCCATGTAGGAGAAGGATCGGAGCTTAATCCACCACGCTGCTCCAATGCGGGTTGGCGGATATATTCCGTACTATGAGTAACGATCGCTATCAGGTGTACATGATAACAACCGGGACCGACGGCTTAACGTGCTCTCCGAGGCACGGTGGGGAGACCCACAAGGACTGCACAAACACCCAGACCACGGCAAACATCTGTATGGCTTGTAAATATAAAGGACGAACTTACCTTCACATCACCAGACGTCTAACAACTGTGAGAATGCTATTACAAGATTTATTGAAATTTTCAGGTCGTCGACCCGTCAGCGCCTTCAACGACGGCAGAGCGAGTCCAACAGAGTTCTGGACGTGAGTTAAATGTCTCATTACTTATTTTTAAACTTGCTCAAAATATGGAGCAGCCCGACTGGGGAAGTTCCTCGACCTTACACTCGATCACATTACTCGATCACAGCTAAATAATATTGCTTTCAAGCAGTATTGTGATCCTGTCGGCAACGCACTTGCAGTTTTTCTTTTGTTACAAGCTCTTGTTTGCCTCAATAACATTTTAAATATAATAAATGTATTCATATTGAACAGATGAAGTACTTCTAGACGTTCTTTTTTATGTACAACTAGCTGACCCCGTAAACGTTGTTTTGCCATATAATTATGTTATTAACTACCTTAACCCCCCCCCCCTTATAACTTAGGAGTATGAAAAATAGATGTGGGCCGATTCTCAGACCTACCCGATATGCACATAAAATTTCATAAAAATCTGTCCAGCCGTTTCAGAGGAGTATTGTAACTAACATTGTGACACGAGAATTTTATATATAAGATAAGACTAGGTCGGCAAACAAGCGTACGGCTCACCTGATGGTAAGCGATTACCGTAGCTTATAGACGCCTGCAACACTACAAGCATAACAAACATATTGTTTATTGTAATTCTAACATTGTATATTGTAACACTACAAGCATAACAAACATATTGCTTATTGTAATTCTAACATTGTATATTGTAACACTACTAGCATAACAAACATATTGCTTATTGTAATTCTAACATTGTATATTGTAACACTACAAGCATAACAAACATATTGCTTATTGTAATTCTAACATTGTATATTGTAACACTACAAGCATAACAAACATATTGCTTATTGTAATTCTAACATTGTATATTGTAACACTACAAGCATAACAAACATATTGCTTATTGTAATTCTAACATTGTATATTGTAACACTACAAGCATAACAAACATATTGCTTATTGTAATTCTAACATTGTATATTGTAACACTACAAGCATAACAAACATATTGCTTATTGTAATTCTAACATTGTATATTGTAACACTACAAGCATAACAAACATATTGATTATTGTAATTCTAACATTGTATATTGTAACACTACAAGCATAACAAACATATTGCTTATTGTAATTCTAACATTGTATATTGTAACACTACAAGCATAACAAACATATTGCTTATTGTAATTCTAACATTGTATATTGTAACACTACAAGCACAACAAACATATTGCTTATTGTAATTCTAACATTGTATATTGTAACACTACTAGCAGCAATTGCACAACTTTTAATCCGTACGAGTTACTCCATTTAAAAATAAGGTTCTAGTCATTATTTAGTTGGTAAACTTCCTCGACAAATGGGCTTTCTAACACTGAAAGATTTTTCAAATCGGACCAGAAGTTCCTGAGATTAGCGCGTTCAAATAAACAAACAAACTAAGAAACAAACTCTTCAGCTTTATAATATTAGTATAGATTTATGTTTTGTTAATAAACGATACTTGTTACTTAAACAACTGCAACTTACATCGAGAAAACTAATTATTATAAACTTACGCCCGGTTTCCCAAAGGCTGATCAACGCAAAAATTAACTAATCATCTGTCAAATAGTCCGGGCTCCCAAGTACATTTTTTTCACTTGATTACTATCAAGATAATTTTCCGGGAGTAGCTTCATTTTGACACACGCGCGTCAACGGCGCCTTTTAGAAACGCGCGTCGACGGCGCGCTTTTATTATACAGGTGTGCAAAGGCCCTTAGACTTCGCTGTCCGTCCGTCCGTCTGTCATCAGGCTGTATCTCAAGAATGGCGATAGCTAGACAGTTGAAATTTTCACAAATTATGTATTTCCGTTGCCGCTATAACAACAAATACTAAAAACCAAATAAAATAAATATTTAAGGGGGGTTCCCATACAAGAAACGCGATTTTTTGCCTATTTTTTCTCGATATCAATAAATTGTATCAGTAAGTACCTACACTTGAAATATTCATAAAATATTTAATTTTACTTTAATAATAAACTAGCCGACCCGTGCCCACTTCGTTGCGCATTAATTATTTTTAATAATTACTTCTAACGACGATATCTCAAAAACTATTCATCTGATTGATATAGTGTAAAGGGCAATTTTAATATGAATTAAATTCTTAAGCTAACTAACATATTTATTTGGATAAGGATTAATACTGAACTAAAGAAAATAGCTTTGAAAATAACGTAATGTTTTTAATTACTATTTTGAACATAAAAGTCGTTATTGTAAGTCAACCGTAAGAGATAGAGATATGCTGTCGCGGACTTTTTTGTAGCATTTTTATAGATTTTGAATTCGGTAGTACATTACTTAACTATATCTTTGCTAGTTTACGCGGCGTTCGCGAGGAAAGGTCCCCGTTGGCGAGATTTTTTGCGACCTCTTCAACATTTATCGCCGTATTTCTGCTAATTTACATAAAAGCATAATAAATTATATACCTAAACCTTCCTCAAGAATCACTCTTTCTATTGTTGAAAACCGTGTAAAAATCCGTTCAGTAGTTTTCGAGTTTATCGCGTTCAGACAGACAGGAGGACAGAAAGACGCGGCCGGGGGACTTATTTTTATAATAAGTATAGATAATAAAATTTAAATAAAAAAATATATTTTGGGGGCTCATACAAAAAAGTGACTTTTAGCGGATTTTTGGCCGATATTTAAATCATTGTACCTACTGTTGTTTACCTAGCCAATAGTAAGGAACCTTTCGTGCGCGATTCCGACTCGCACTTGGCCGATTTTATTTATATATTATATAATATACTAAATTTATATAAAGTATGTTTCATTCTATTATCAGCTCGGTGAAGATCGATGTAGTTTCAGATCTTAGACCAAAAAAATTGTTAAACTTTGAAATTAATGTCTCTGATCAAAAAATATTTACAGTATTCAAATTAAGACACTAAAACCCAATCATAATAAATCTGTTTTAAATCAGTTGACAAATAAACACATTTTGTTTTTTCAGAAGAGGATCAAATAGACCAAAAAATTTCAACGGGGTCTAAAGAAACATATTCTATAGATGGACTAAGGGCATACGAAGATGTCAAAGATATTTTAGATTCAGACGATGATGTCCCTACGCTGTCTGTATCATCGATGTCGGTAAAAGAGGAATTACAAGACAATTGGGATAACGGGATACATGCCGTCTCCGATCAAATTGGTATGTATTTAAATAAATAATAATAGCATTTGTTCTCTAACGAACGAGAACAACGAGATGAAGACGCCGCGTTGGCGCAACGGTCACAGCACTGGATTGTGCCTGTTGCGCTGGCGGTTGCAGGTTCGATCCCCGCACATGACAAACATTTGTATTGACCATACAGATGTTTGAAAAAAAGTCTGAAAAAAAAAAGATTGTTTTAATAGTTAATAGTTAATTTTTTTAAGTAAAACTTCTTTACGCACGTCTGACTTGGGGAGTGAGCTGGTTAATGCGTGACGAGGGCGTTACGAAAAGTGTGATTGAGCGAGGCGAACGGAAGTTGAGATGGAGATATAAGTTAGATGGAGCTAAAGAAGTTTTACTTCAGTCGTGTGGACTAAGTTTGAAAGTATAAATACTTCCTTTAGATTCTCATTGTGTACTAACAAAAACGTTTCAGGTGCCTTTAATCCTCTGAAACTGCCAAACAAGGAAAAAGCGAATGAAGTAGTAAAAGTCGGTAAAGAAGATGTTCCTGAAAAACCAAATCTAATACTAGAAAATGAGCCAAAGGAAAGTAATGAAATTATTTTAAAAGCAAGTGCATTAAATAAATCCAATAAAGACTCAAATAATTTAAATAAAATACCTAAAAATAGTAAGAAGATAAAAAAGTATGAGCCTCGGAAAAAAATACAGAAAGATTCTTTTTTAATTAATTCTAACAATAATCTTACAGAACCACATGTAACAAATAATCCAAAAATACACAACCGAAATGAAACATTAACACTAAATGAAACTAAATCAGCAAATAATATAAACTTAGCACTTCCAAAAACTTCGAAAATACAAATAAATGATAAACCAAATGACAAAAAACATGACAGCAACTTTTTAGTTCCGAATAATAAATACATTTGTAACATATGTAATTATGAAACTGTAAGTAAAAAATACTTAATTGTTCATTTACGTTTGCACGATACTAAAGCAAAGATACATTGTTGTAGTCAATGTCAGTATATGACTAATGCGAAAAGCAGTTTTAACAACCACCTTAAAAAACACACAGGTGAAAAACCATACGAATGTCATGTTTGTCAAAGAAAATTTCGTGAAAGCGCTGATTTAAATAGACACAGAAGAACACACACACGTGAAAAACCATACGAATGTCATGTTTGTCAAAGAAAATTCAGTCAAATCAGTACTTTAAATAGACACAGAAGAACACACACAGGTGAAAAACCATACGAATGTCATGTTTGTCAAAGAAAATTCAGTGATATCAATAATTTAAATAGTCACAGAAGAACACACACAGGTGAAAAACCATACGAATGTCATATTTGTCAAAGGAAATTCAGTCATAGCGCTAATTTAAATAGACACAGAAGAACACACACAAGTGAAAAACCATACGAATGTAATGTTTGTCAAAGAAAATTCAGTGAAATCAGTAATTTAAATAGTCACAGAAGAACACACACAGGTGAAAAACCATTCGAATGTCATGTTTGTCAAAGAAAATTTAGTCATATCGGTACTTTAAATAGTCACAGAAGAACACACACAGGTGAAAAACCATTCGAATGTCATGTTTGTCAAAGAAAATACAGTCGAAGCGCTGATTTAAAGAATCACATAATAACACACACAGGTGAAAAACCATACGAATGTCTCCTTTGCCCAAAGAAATTTACACAAAATAGTGGTTTAAACTATCATATACGAACTCGTCATACAGAAATAAAGCAAAATGTCGCTTAAGTTATGTTTTAACTTAAATAAGAAATATATTTTATTGGAGTTTACTCCTGAAGAAACAATATAAGGAAGTGAAATGAAAGAGTGACACTTTTCGGCGCTTTTAGCTTTTATGTAAGGTTCGTTACCTAGTTGACCCACAGCTATCGAACCGATACTAATAGCGTGCGTCTGTTTATGTTATAACTGTAGTTTTAAATTTTAATTTGATTCAATAGAAAACTTCAATTTTTAGAAATCACAATAATTGTTCTTAAGGAGTAAACTCCAATCCCGTGTTGGAGTTGACACACACGCTTTTTTATTTCGTTTTTCAATAAAATATACATTTTTTTACGTCGTATTGTAAGATTACAATTTTCATTTAATTGTTCGGTTGATAACCATTGTTATAATATAAGAAAAAAATTGACAAAATTCGATATTGTTAAACACTGTCGGATAGATACTTTTCGAATTCTGATTCACTGTAGTCAAAAAGAAATAAAATCAAAATTAAAATAAAATCAAACAGAAAAATAAAAATTTATATTAATTTTATTTAATTATATTAATTAACTAGCAGACCCGTGCCCACTTCGTTAGGCGTTAATTATCTTTTTCTTTGTCATGCAATTACCTATGTGTAGATAATAATTTTTATTAGGTTCATTGTTTAGAATTTTATTTCTTGTTTATAGCTAGTATTGGACGTATAAAATCGTAATAATATCGTGTATTTATTATTTTAAATTACAGAACCAAATAACTAGTGTCCGACCGAAGTTTCGGTTTCGGTTTCGGCCGAGTTTCGGCCAAAAATCAAGTTTCGGCGGCAGTTTCGGTTTCGGCCAAAATTGGCCGAAACTTTTGCCGAAACCGAAACTAATTTTGGAAGTTGTCGTGCACGCTCGCCTAACTGTTTTCAAATCAAATGTTTACTGTTGCTTAGTAGTGGGTTACTTAATTTTAAATGTAAGTATGACTGTTCTAATAATTGTAATCTAGGTAACTATCTTTATTACTTCTTAATGTGTGATTTGATTATCTTTGTCGAGACTGGAACTAAGAGTGTAATAGTAATTTTAGTAATTACTAGCTTCTGCGCGCGACTTCGTCGGCGTGGACTCCGTTCCTATTGGTCTTAGCGTGATGACACATAGCCTATAGCCTTCCTCGATAAATGGGCTATCTAACACTGAAAGAATTTTTCAAATCGGCCCAGTAGTTCCAGAGATTACCGCGTTCAAACAAACAAACAAACAAACAACCAAACAAACAATCTCTTCAGCTTTATATATTAGTATAGATTAGTATAGATTATTTTTATATAAGAGGCACCTAAAAGAGATTGATGATTCTTCTAAGTACAAATACAAACCAAAGTTAATAAGATTTCAAAATACCAATACTTAGTATTTAATGAAACAGTAACAATTAGTGATTTGATTATTGATAACTTGCATTTTGCTATGAGAACTTAATTTGAAAAAATAATCAAAATATTATTAATATTTTTGAAGTGAAACTTCTTTAGGCGCATGAGAGGTAAAATTTGAGCGACCGGTAACGCGGCAGCGTCATGCTCATGACGTTCAGTACTTGGATGGGTGACCGCCTGGGAACACCGCGAAACGTTGTCTTTTTTTCAACTAGTTTTTTTTTGTGTATTTTAATTCGTTTTTTTTTTTTAATTAGTGTTAATTACAAAACCTTGTCCAACACAACCAGGAGCACAAATTAAACCAGTACTAGAGATGCTTCAACTTGATATATTGGATTGTTCAATAATTACACAAATGTATGATGGCCTTATATGTACCTACTAACAAGAAATAATTTTGCCAGCGCGATTTAACCTACTTCTGGCACCATCTAGTCGTAGTCGTGTTAAACTTAAACAAAAAAAACTTAACTAATTGTAAGTTGCAGCGTTAACGATTAGTTTTTTTTTAATTAGTTTGCCAAAGAAGTTTCACTTCTGACATGTGTACTTTGTACGCAGGCAATTTTTTTTGCTTATATTATATATACTAATATTATAAAGCTGAAGAGTTTGTTTGTTTTTTTGTTTGTTTGTTTGAACGCGCTAATCTCAGGAAGTACTGGTCTGATTTGAAAAATTCTTTCAGAGTTGAATAGCCCATTTATCGAGAAAGGCTATAGGCTATACATTGTTAGGTTAAGACCAATAGGAGCGGCGCACCAATGAAGAATATTTCAAAATCAGGTTTTTTTCCATTTTGAGAGCTTCCGCTGCGAGCACTGCGTAAACAGTTAAAATTTCGCAAAAATCATGTATGAAAGAATTGTTTCACTTTAAAAGCTTTAAAAAAAGTCCGCGACAGCATATGTCTATCTTTTAAGGTTGGCTTATTATAACCTTTTTTATGCTAAACAAATTTGTTCTAAAATAATGCAATATTTGCGAAGGTGTTTTTATAAACATGATATAAATCTTTATGCAAATAAATACTTTTTTTATCACAAGTATTTAATTTAAAACAAAATTGCCCTTTACACCATTCTATTTCAAAAAATATCTTAGGAGATATCGCAGTTATTAAAAACATCGCAGCAAAAATATTATCAAGCTGAAAAGTTTGTTTAAACACGCTAATTTCAGAAACTACTGGTTGGAATTTAAAAAAATCTTTTTGTTTTGGATAGCCAATTTAACGAGGAAGGCTATTTTTTCCTTCAATTAACGCGTATGAAACCGTGGGGCACAGCTAGTATTAAATAAATGATTACAACAAAATTAATATACTGTGTTTCCATTTCATGTCAATAAAAAAAATGTGTGTAAATGGGTAAAATGCACCAAATTTCAGTATTTTAAGGAATTTTATACTTGACCACGTGAGTTTCGGTTTCGGTTTCGGTTTCGGCCGAAACTGTAGTCACGGCCGAATATTCGGTTTCGGTTTCGGTTTCGGCCGGAAACCGACTTTCGGTCGGACACTACAAATAACATACTAAATTTTATAGCACTTAAAATAAATAAATAATGTTACTTCAATGCCATCTATCAAAAATTCCGAAAACGACGTCCATAGGCTAATAAATACTCTTCTAATAGCCATAGATGGCGTTATTATAAAGAGGTAAAGTTTATAACTTTGTTTGTATATACGGGGTAATCTTCGCAAATACTGATCCGATCATGAAAATTCTTTCACTAACAAAAAGCTACACTATTCAGGAGTGACAAGATAAAAGGAAAAAGATAAAAATTATCAAAATTTTCGACCCAGCAGGATTTGAACCTGCGCCCTCTGACGTGCCGTGTCAACAATTCAATCTAATCAAGCATTATTATTTGCCTTAGAAATTAATTGGTGATTTTAAAACATTTATATTTATCTGATTTGCTGAAAATAGTGAGAGTGTATTGGAACATATCAAACACCGTACCCTTCTTATGTGAAATGGATTATAACGCCAACGAAGTGGGCACGGGTCGGCTAGTCTACTTATAAAGTCATTACACATAATCTATATGATAGAAAAGCTTGTCGCGAGATATGAGTACTCGTATTTCCTTTAATAGTTAAAATCAATCACATCAATTTATTTAATTTACTTGTTTACAAGCAAATCTTGCGACAAGCTTTTATATCATATAGATTATTGACTTTATAAGTAGATAGTAAAAGTTTTAATGTAAAAAATTTTTTTTTTTCGTTTTAGCGCATTCAAATAAAAGCTTGTTTTTTAAAAAGGTTTTTTACTTTTAATTTATTTTTGACTTTTTAGTCGGTTATCACGTCATTTGGTAAGTCTTTAGATTAAGAACGGTTGACTGTTTATCGGCATATTTTTGTCACAGAAACGAAAAAAAATAACCCTAACCTATCTAATTTCCGACCGACCGACCGACGCCGTTCTTAATCTAAAGACTAGCCCATCACTTTAATCGAATTATTCTTAGCAAGCCCTTTCATTTGATACCCATATTGTAGAAGTGCACTAAAAATAACTAGTTCGCACTCTTGGATATGCCGCCATATTGGATTTAGAATGACGTCACAAAGTTAACCATGCATTGGCATCCAAATTGAACCTGTATACAAAATTTCAGCTCAATTTGGTGAAGATATCTGCTTCAAAATTGAGTTGCAAGATTTCACCCGAACAAGCATACATACATACAAACCATGCATTGTCATCCAAATTGAAGCTGTATACAAAATTTCAGCTCAATTAGTTGAAGATATTTGCTTCAAAATTGAGTTGCAAGATTTTACCCGAACAAACATACATACATACAAACTATGCATTGTCATCCAAATTGAACCTGTATACAAAATTTCAGCTCAATTGGTTGAAGATATCTGCATCAAAATTGAGTTGCAAGATTTCACCCGAACAAACATTTATTAAATTTACATACATACATACATTGCAAGTTAAATAATAATAGTAATAATAGTAGTTAAATAATAAAAGTAATAAGTAAATATATTTTTTAAAGTTGCGTTGCTGACGGTACTTTGTGTTGACATCTTGCGTGCACCGTGACTGACAGCTTCCGAGGCGTACAGTACGCGCGACATAACTTGGCACGACTGAAGTTCGCGCAGAAGGCTGCGCAGTAACATTTTTTAAGGGACCGGGGGGAAGGCGATTTTGGCATGAGACGCATGCGGGGAGGCTAGGGATTGACCATATGTAAACACAATCGACCGTTTAATCAACCGAATTGCGCAATCGATTAGTTTTATTTAGGATTTATTGATTTTTGTTTATATAATATATTAAACGTATTAGATTTACAAATATAGTTAATTTTGTCGTTAATAAACGAGATTTCGACATTAATTAAAAAAAAAAACTACAAAAATCAAATTTTCTCAGTTGAAAGACACGATTTACTTGAATATCAGTTATCTATTAACGACTACACTATTTGAGAAAATTTAAAACCTCCTTTTAAAATTAAAAATAAATATATTTTTATGACTTAATTTTAATCGATTTCAATAAAAATCGATTAAACAACACCTTATTGCACATCCCTTTTTGCTTACTTCATACAGCTTCGTGTTTTTTCGGAAATACTCGGATACGGTAATCTGTCTCAGTCACACGTTAGTATTCGTGCCACTATCTCTGTCTTGAGCACTATCGGCTACAAAAGTTTTCGTTTCTAATGTTGTTAATTTTTATTATTAGTATTAGTAATTAGTGTTATAGTATTCAGTTTGTTTTATTTAGTTTTAATTGTTTTATCTAGTGTTAGTATTAATTTCGTTTTAGTGTTAGTATTAAGTGTGTTTTGATTTTGGGATTTTCCCCCTCAGCGACAGTGATTAAATAATAATTAATAATAAGCGTAAATATGTGTTAAATAATAATATGTGGTAATTTATATAAAAAGTATTAAGTGTAAATATTATTTATTGTGTTGTTTGTGATAAAAATCTGCCACTATCGAAAGGTAAGGTATTGAAATTGAATTTTTAATATAAAAGTTATTTTTGCAGCGTCTTAAAGTGTTATAATGTTTATTTTATTGGTCACTGTATTAGGAAAATTTTATTCGTACATTGATTTATAATAAAAATAAAAATTGGTAATGACAGTTTTTTTTCGTGAGTGTACATGCGCAAAAGTTCGCAGAGCCTATGTTCAGTCACGCCCACAGAGTACATTGGTCACGCCAAGTTATATCGCGCGTACTGTACGCACACATGGTCGCAGCTTGTATCCGATCACGATGGATTCCGTGCGACAATTTTTGATGCGTCAAGCCGGTTTCTAGGTTATGTTTTTATTGTACTTATTTATTTTATTTACATAATGAGATAAATCGGACATGGAGTGGTGTAACGATAATAGGGTACTTTCCGTAGTGAAAAATAAATTATAAAATTTGATAAAAACTAAAATGTATAGAGAAATACACCTAAATATTCTGATTTGGAATCATAAAAGCACATTATTGATTTATTATATTGAAATTAAAAGTCGTATATTTTAATCTGTATATCACGTGACCTAAAACACGAGCCGCCACGGTGTGACGTCATACGGGCAATAACATAGCTCTGTCAGTGCTGTCAACAGCTAGGGTACATATCTAATATCTGTAATATCTATCAATTAAAAACTTGACCGTTATTTGAAGCTTACTTGTTTGAGATAGGCCCCTCCACTGTTTTCCGTCTTATTCACCTCTCTTTCTACCCTATATGTCTGTCTCTTTCGCACACATCCCCACCTACCACCAGGCAGGGCCACGACATTTGATGTAACGGTCGGAGGCCCGCTCGCGTCATTGGCGTCCTGTTTTCCGTCGAGAAAGGAAGTCAGATTCCACCTTTATCTGTGTACTACAAAAGTGATCAATTCTGGTTGAACGTAAGTGTAAAATATCTTCTGTGCTTCAAAGTGTGTTCATTGCAGTGAAATGTAAGTACAGCTTTGAGTTTTGAGTGATTTTAGAATAATATAACGATTTTATCGTTCGGTACAAATTAATTAGTCATTAATTTGCAAAAGTTAATTTGATTGTACATGTTACTTTCTACCCTCAAAATTTTTATTTTTATTAAAATGTTATAACAAGATTTTTCAAGGCGATATTTTACTACCCGTCTTTTATATTTTTTCTTTTTTTTTTTAACCGTACATGTGATTTTAAAGTATGTATTTAACGGAAATATTTGTATAGAATGGACGACTTTATCGATGAGCAGCAAAATGTGGAGTACGTTCCTGCATTGGCTTCGACAAGTGCAACGTCAACGCGTGAGACACGGCAACAAGCAGAAGATAGACGGTGTGCTAAGCCCACGGATGCTTCAAAATCTAAAAGAGCCAGGTCAGTGGGTAGCGCGTCATCAAGAAGTAGTAGTAGTTCAAGTAGTAGTAGGTCAAGTTCGTCTACAACATCTTCCGATGCAAAAGCAAAACGATCTCGTCGCCGTAAACGCAGGCATGGTAAAAAAAGGAAGGGAGGCAAAAATAGTTATGATAAGAACCGCCTGGATAAATTAACGCAGGATATAGACGAACTGCGCCGACATTTAAATTTTAGTGCTCCTAGCAACGAACAAAGTTCTTACAATGACCAAGAACCAATTGTAGATGATAATGTAAGTGGTATTTTGTATAACGAATTTGAACAACCTGCTGAGCAAAGTCAATCGCCTTTTCAATTTAACTTTGATTTTGAAACAAAATTAAAAGAATCTGCTATACCTAAAACACCACAACATTTCTTAAAAATTCTTTCTGATATTCAATATTTTAATAAAAGTGAATGGTCTGAAGTACGTTATGCAGAAGTACAAAAATTATACAACCACACACCGGGCTTTGTAGATTTAGAAACAAACGATGAAGTAAAATCTTATGATCAATTGCGTAATTTGTCATATAATAATAAAGCTTATGCGGCTCTTTCTTTTTGCATTCTTAAACAAAGGGAGGCCCTGCAAGCCAGCCTTAAAGACTTAATTTCCTGGGCTAGTAATGAAACGAATTTCAGTGTTGAAAATATGCATGATAAAATTAACGACTTATTCTCAAAAGGTGAATATTCCAAAGTTTCTGCGGATTTATTACAATTAGTTTGTGGACATCGTGCCGAAGCCATACAGATGCGTCGGCATGGTTTGATTAATTCAGTACGTGACCCACTGCTGAAAAACACCTTACGTAAAATACCCCCTTCCAATAAGCACCTTTTTAATGAGGAATTATTCACTACATTTCTGGAAAAGAACGGCGGTGTCAAAAAAGTCTTTATGCCACTGAACAAGACCAATACTGGCCCTGTTTCGCAAACAGGAACCAGCAGGTCAATACGCCACCCCTCGCAGGGGTCGGTTGCTTTTCATGGGCCCTCGTAGGGTACCACAAATCAAGGATGCTGCTCCTCCCGAGCTCATTCGCAACATTTTTGTAATCAACAACCCTCGCAGGGTATTTTCTGTAACCAGCCTTCGCAGGGCTATCACTATAATCGTCCCTCGCAGGAACAACCTTCGCTAAATGCAACAAATCGCACAGCACAGGCGACTAGAGGTTCCTTTCGTTCGCGAGGAGGTAACACGAGCAGCAGAGGTCAAAATAAAAACGAACGCAAGCGCCCTGGAAATAGTACCGACTTCAACTCCAATAACAAAAGACGAAAATACTGACTCGACGTTCAAGGCCGGGCGACTGCTTCATTACTACCGCCAGTGGGAAGAAATGGGAGCTCCAAAGTTTTTACTACAGATAATAAAAGGGTATCGGATACCCTTTCGCAAAAAACCTCCCTTAGTCTTCCCCAGCATCACAAGCGTAGCTTATTGCACTCCAGAATCAGATGCAATGACGGAGATAATAGAAAAGATGAAATCTCAGAGAATTTTAGAAAAAGCTCAGCTATCCCCAAGTTTCTTGTCCACGATGTTTCTGATGGCAAAGAGCGATGGCTCGAACCGGCCTATATTCAATTTAAAAGCCCTGAACCGGTATGTTATAACCGAACCATTCAGATTGATAAATGTATTTCGAATACCAGAGTTCCTGCAGCAGAACGATTGGCTGTGCAAAGTGGATCTTTCACAAGCTTACTTTCATCTACCTATAAAAGAAAGTCACAGGCGATTTTTTCGGCTGATTTACAAGGGAGAATTGCTGCAAATGACTTGCCTTCCCTTCGGCCTAAGTACGGCTCCGAAAGTATTTGCTTCATTGACCAATTGGAGTGCTCAAATTCTGAGGCAGAAGGGTCTACGAATAATTGTGTACCTGGACGATTTTTAATAGTCCATCAGGATCGATCCCCGTTACGAATTCACGTACAAATGCTCCTAGACCACCTGCGTTACCTAGGCTGGCAGATAAATCTAGAAAAATGCTCTCTTGCTCCCGAAAAGAGTCTAGTCTTTTTAGGTATCCTTTGGGATCCTTGGAAGAACAAGAATTTCCTTCCAGAAGAAAAAATGAAGAATATAACCAGCAAGATACTTCCTTTGCTGAAAAGCAAACGAGTAAGACTTCGAGAATTACAGAGTGTTGTGGGGCACTTAAACTTTGCAAGTTTTGTTGTGCCCAACGGCAGGTTGCATTTTCGAGAACTCCTAATATTCCTCAACTCTTTACTGAACAAGCCTGCAGTAGTAGCACAGTTACCAGAAAAAGCTATAACAGACCTAAAATGGTGGCTCCAAAATTGTTATCAGTGTTCAGCAATTCACCTACCACCGCCGACACATTTCATAACGACAGATGCTTCCGATCTAGCCTGGGGAGCACAAATCGACGGACATTCAATATCAGGGACATGGACCGACGAAGAGAAAGCTTTACATTGCAATATCAAGGAGATGCTTGCGGTCCTGAAAGTTCTAGAGAACCAAGGTTACCTACTGCGTCAGTCGACGACGTTACTCCAATGCGACAATCGCACAGTTGTGACTTACTTGCGGAACGAAGGCGGAACAAGATCTGTTCCTCTGTTGGAGCTGACAGCCAGGGTTTTTCACCTAATCAGTCTCAATCAGATTCAACTGTCGGTTTATCACATTCCCGGTCTCTATAACAGCCATGCCGATCAAATATCGAGGCACCGGCTACCGCCGGAGTGGCATCTCCTAGAACATTGCGTAGAAAAGATATTCCGCAAGTTCGGGACACCAGTAGTGGATCTCTTCGCATCTCGTCGGGCGCATGTAGTAGCCAACTATGTGTCACTGGAGATAAACGATACAATAGCCCTATATCACGATGCTTTTTCTCAAGTATGGAACTACAGCCTAGCTTGGATATTTCCACCACCATACATAATTCCGAAAGTCCTGTCTCATTTGAACTCGGCGATCGGAGTGTACCTGATAGTGGTCCCACGCTGGGAACGAGTTTTTTGGCGAGCCGATCTAAAGTCACGAGCGCTGGCAGCTCCGTACACGATATACAAACTGGAACAGAACCTCATAGATACAACGACCAACCTTCCACCTCCCAAAGTCCAGGAGATGACCTTGGAGGTCTGGAAGTGTGGGGGTGGTCAAGGAATTTAATCGAGTGGAGTAAAAATCAAAGGCAACTACTCTTATCTTCCTGGCGTCCTTCAACTCGCAGGACGTATCGAGCAGCCTGGAATAGATGGTTAAGCTGGTCTAAGAAATATAAATTAGATCCTTTTCAACCGGATGGTTCTATATTAGCTAGATTTCTAGCTGACTTGCATATAATTGAGAAATTGTCTTAACACAATTTTACTACATAAATCCGTAGTTGCTACACTTTGTAACGCGAATCAGCCTACTGACTTAAGTTCTCATACATTAGTTAAACACATTATCAAGTCGATAGCTTTAAAGAAACCAACTAATCGAAAGCCTCCTATATGGGACATCGACGTGCTAGTTGATTACATGCAGAGTATGCCCATAGATGAAAACAATACCTTCGATACGTCCAGACATACGGCGGCGCTACTGTTGTTATGCTCCGGTAGACGAATTCACGATCTAACATTACTTTCAATAGATTCACAGCATTTAGTCGAAAACAATAATAGTTTAGTGATGTGGCCAATTTTTGGGTCAAAGACGGATAGCTCTGAGCATAGGCAGTCAGGTTGGAGGTTGATTTCTAACTCTGAAAACAAAAAGTTAGATCCAGTTTTTTGGGTTAAACAAACTATGAAACTTCTTGAACCGAAACGTCAAGCTTGCAACTGTACAAATCTTTTCATTAATATCAGAGGCAAACCTAAAGCAGCCTCACGTACCGTAATTGCCGGCTGGTTTAAATCGTTGCTGAAAGAAGCTGGTATATCTGCCTCGGCTGGTAGCGTAAGATCAGCGGTAGCATCTAGAAATTGGGCTGATAATCTTCCTCTAGACGAAATTTTATCACGAGGAAATTGGAAGACATGTAACACATTTGCTCGGTTTTATAGGCGCGAAATCCAACCACAACCAGCTAACAGTAGTGTTACCAGTTTATTTAACCCAATTGACTGATTTGTTAAAATAATATCGTTTTAATTATTATAATTATTTTTAATGAAAATTACTGAATCACATTACTTTTTAAATTCATTGAGTATTTTTTGTTTTGGTTATATATCGATTACAATATTTAAATCCAAACTTAAAGTTTATTTAACTATTAGCTTTCAAAAGAAGAACTTAAAAGATTTATTTTTGTAAAAGTTAATATTGTATAATATAGTATACTTTGTTTTCAATAAATAGTTTTTTTGTCACACATCCCATTTCGGGAAACTTTCTCTTGTGTTCCTTTTAATTTATGTGGCTATCATTCACATTGGCGTCCACTACCACCAGGCGATAACAAACAAATCTCAAACAAGTAAGCTTCAAATAACGGTCAAGTTTTTAATAGCAGCGTTTTACCTGAAAATAAAACGCTTATTAAATACTTACCTTATTTGAAGCTTACATTTTTAACTCTGCCTGGTGTTTTTCGATCCAATAACGCGAGCGGGCCTCCGACCGTTACATCAAATGTCGTGGCCCTGCCTGGTGGTAGGTGGGGATGTGTGCGAAAGAGACAGACATATAGGGTAGAAAGAGAGGTGAATAAGACGGAAAACAGTGGAGGGGCCTATCTCAAACAAGTAAGCTTCAAATAAGGTAAGTATTTAATAAGCGTTTTATTTTCAGGTAAAACGCTGCTATTTTAACTTCAAGGAGTAATAGTTGTGTTTTTTCGTATAATAACTCTTCATATCTTGTTCCAACTGAAATAATATGCATTCATTACTAATTTGTTGATGGCTGGTAGGTTATGTTACTCTCTTACATACGTCATACAGTTTTGTTATTGCACATATTACGTCACCAAAATGGCTGTAGCGTTTTCGCGGTAATAAAAAAGGTTTAAAATTTAAATCAATTTTTATGGCATGAAAGCGTGTTTATTTTGCCGAAATATATTTTTTTGTGGCTTTTTATTAGAAAATCAACATTTTGAAGTAATTTTTCAAACATAGTGGAATACCCTATTATATTTGTTAGCAAACGAAAAAAACTGACTTAGATCACATCGACAAGTAATACAATGTACCTACTACCCTGTAGACGAAAAAAATTAACAAACTCACTAATTGTCTGGTATCTCTAGAAATTCTACCCTTACTACAGTAAATCTAAAAAATAAAAAAATAAAAAATTTATAAAATCTACTTTTTTTGTTTTTTGTCTTTTATTATTATACTCTTTGAAGTAGGCAGACTAAAATTTGACAGCACGACGCTTAAAAACTGTTAGAGATGGGCGTAACGGCTACATTTTGATATTACGTTATAACGTTACGCTATTTTTAAATCACTTATTATTTTTTACGTGATAATATTTTTTATTTTAACCAACTGTGAAACCCTTGTGAGATCTAATTTTTTTTTGGGATTTTTTGACCTGGTAACTACAACCTTTAGGTCAACTCTTATTATTTGTGAGATCAAATGCATATTACATATAGGATACTTAAAATGAAAGACTATCTGTATACAAAATTTCATCAAAACGGTTACAGCCGTTTCTGAGATATCCAAAGTATAACAAAAAAAAGGTGTGTGTGCAATTCACACACGATAGAAGTGAAACTTCTATGGCAAACTAATTAAAAAAAAAACTAATTTAAAATTAGCGGCTTGCAGCGCGGCTCGTCCTTCCCTGTCTTTTTGCCGTTGCATCCGGTTTGAAATCACAACGATTCTAAAGAAGTTTCACTTCAATAAATACAAGAATTACTCGTTTACAGATACAAGATAAAATAAACTTACCGCTATTTTCATTCCTGTTATTTTCTCTACTTATTTCTTCATATACATATAATTAAATGCTTTTGTTTCATATGTTTTTTTAAATTCGTTATAGTAGTTTTAAATGAAAGTATAAAATTTTTACAATATTTACATTCCGCTTTTTTTGCAATTTCATCCACCACAGTAAAATAATTCCACATTTGTCCTTTTCGTGGCATTTTACTCTACTCACTAAACAACTATACTTAATTATATAAACAACTATACTTAATTATATAAACAACTTAATTATAATTATTAATTATATTTACAGTTTCTCAAAACGCAACACCGCAATCGTAAAATTCGTAAATAAACTCACGAAAATGACGAACATCATACGAGAATAAACGCGTTGTCCATACTGACAATTTAACCGTTAAACAAAACGAAATAATATGAAAAAAAATAAGTCTAACGTGTAGTATAGTATAATAAAAATAATAATACGAACTAAAATATTTTTAAAATTTATTTCAAAAGACATTGAAATGAAAATAGTTCTTATTCAGTTACAATAGAATACAATTTGACATGGGACTAAGCTAAGATATTATACGCAACGTGAATGTTCTGGACATTCAAAGGAAAATAGTTCTTAGTCCGTTACAATAGAATACGATTTGACATGGGACTAACATATTATACGATGTTCTGGACATTAAAAGGAATTTTGTGACCATAGAGTACAATTTGGCTCTGTGTACATTTGAGGTAAAGTAGTAAAAATAAAAATATTCTTTCAAACCTTACCTGGGAAGCGTGATATTATATCACGCTTCCCAGGTAAAAAAAATAATAGGTGATAAAATGATTTAAAAATAATAGGTGATTTTATCCGCTACCTAATATAACGAACACCTCTAAAAACTGTTGCCTTGAGCATTTTTTTTGCATGGAGAACCCATATGCCGCAATTTGTCAAATGACCTGGCACCTCTACGGTACCTACGGTAGTTTCGCTTACATAATTATGTCCATGGAGATTTGTCGAATTCATAGATATAGGTAATAAAAATTAAAAAGGTCGAATTGGACCACAGAGCATATGAATCGGACATTAGCGATATTCAAGGTATGGTATTACCAGTTTTTTTTATATAGGTAGAGTTAATGTGGAAAAGTGCGCCTACCGGGCAAGTGCACCTACCACAAATATCTCGAAAACTACCGATTGGATACTAGTAGTGACACTATATATCGATGCTACAAACTAAATCATAGTTCTTGGTGAAAGTCACAGATGACTCTAGTCATGTGAGTTTGAGATACGCGCCATTTTATTTTCACTGATATTCAAAGTGGTTAGCAGAGATGACTATGGGTTGATCATCTTCGTAAAACTCAAGAAATCTAGTTTTTACCAATATACGAGTGAGGTAAATGCACAATTTAAATATTTTTCTTTAAGTTTCTGACTATATCTCACTCCTATCTAGTAAAATTTATATATTTTTTTGCAGTTAAATATTCTAACTTAAAATTTATATAGTTGGGGAAGTGCGCCATACTGACTTTTTATATGGCGCACTTCGCCGCAATCCAGAGGTTACAAACTTTTTAAAATGTGTCTTTGTTACAAGTCTTTATTTAACTTGCAATGTTTCTTTGCTTGTTTGTATGGTCGGGTCAAATCTTGCAAATTAATTTGAAAAAGAAATCTTGAATGAACACGTTGGTCCATTTATGGTCAATTTGGGTGAGAATGCTATTTTTATGCATGACAATGCCCGACCTCATACATATTGGATTGTGAGTGACTACCTTCAAGAGATGAACATTACTCGTATGGAGTGGCCAGCACGCAGCCCAGATGTCAATCTGATCGAGCATGCTTGGGACCAGCTAGGGAGATGCGTAAAAAAATTACGCTTCGTGAGCTCAAAATTGCTCTCACAGAGGAATGGGAGAATATTCCCCAAAATCGTACAAAAAACTTGGTGTACAGCATGCCAAACTGGGTAAACGCAGAAATGGAAGCACGAGGAGGCAATACGAAATATTAAAATTCGAGAAAATCGTAATGTTGTTCAAAAATGTCATGTTTCCCATTTTTGTTTTAAGGCGAGAAAATAAATATTACACTTAACACCTAATTTCAATGACTAACTTCTTATTTCAGTCCGTTTATAATACCAAATAAGTAGTTCCATTTACGATGGGAATACCATGGGGTATTCCCATCGTAAATAAAAGAAAAAATATACTTGACACTCGATTATCAATATTTGGAAAAAAAGTTCATAGTCTCTGACTTAAGATTGTATGGCGCATTTAGCCGAAATTTGGTTTTAAATGCATAGATTCTTCTAGAATGTGGCTATGAAAAATAAATAAATATCATTCGTTTTCTTTCTTGTTTTCCTATAATAATATAAGGCTGTTTTTATTCTAATGCTATAATATTACGTTTTATTAATACAAGGCGCACTTACCCGATTTGTCGGCAAAGTGCGCGCCTGGTAAGACTGTTTTCAAATTTTTTGCTAAAATTCATTAATTTGCTGTCAGATTCTAATGACACGACACGGTTGTTGCAGTGTTGCCAACTTAGCAACTTTATAGCTAGATCTAGCTATTATTTGATGACAGACAGCTACGATTTAGTAAAACTTGTAGCTAAATTTTTTAGCTACTTTTTCTAGCATCTTTTCATTTCATCATGAGATATGAGGCTATCGAGATTGGTAAAATAGGATATCGAGTTTCGAAAGAAAAAATTAAAACCAAACGCGAATCTATGGTCATGGATACTAAGGTAAGTACCTACAGGTCGGCGTTGGCCGGGAATACGGGAATCTCCTGTTTACTGCTACGCTGCGACAGAATACTTACTAAACCAAAATAGTACGCGCTGGTACGTAATACGAGTATTACGTACATTTAATTGTGTTGTTTTGTTTTATCCATATTGCTAATTTGCTATTGCTCGTTATTTTAATTTAATTTGAAAATGGATTTACCTTTGAAAAAGTAACTACAGAAGAAATAGTTAAAGGACAATGCCTATTTTCTATGAAGCCGTGCCCGGGTACGTGCTTTGACGTGTTCAGACAATTCATATATTTAAGTATCCTTTATTAATCGAAAATAGATTTTTTAATAATATTCTAAAAGTGATTAAAGCCGCAATTTGTACTTTAATTAAAAAAGATATTTTATTTGTATTCCGGGTTTGTGCTGTCAAAACAATATGTTAAATACAAATACCAAGTCGGAAACGCAACCATAGAAATAAACGCTTTTTTTAATTAAATTATAAACCCGACACGACCAGAAAATTGACATATTAAAGTTTTCTTTATTAATTAAAACTAGATTTTTAATAATAGTCTAAAAGTGATCAAAGCCGTGGTTTATATTTTAATTTAAAAAAAGCGTTTGTTTGTGTGGTTGCTATGACGACTTGCTATTTATATTTAAACTATTTTGACATGACAAACGCGGAATACAACTAAAATATTTTTTAAAATTAAATTATAAACTGCGGCTTTGATCACTTTTAGAATTTTATTAAAAATCTAGTTTCAATTAACAAACGGTACTTAAATATATGAATTGTCTAAACTAGTCAAAGCACGTACCGGGCACAAATGGGCATTGTCCTTTTCGGTTGAAGTACAAAATTTTGGAATTCTTCTGGTAACAACATATACTAAGATTATAAGTACTTTTGCTTTAACTTGCCTTTGGGGGCGTTCAAGTATTACGTAACGCTAATTAGGGGGACGGGGGGTATTGTTAAACGTTACGTTGCGTTACAGGGGAGGGAGGAGGGGTTCGAACAACGCTTAACGTAACATTTTTTTCGTTTAATTAAAAAAACTATGGTATTAAAATCTATTGTTTTATTTATTTATTACTACCACAAACGCGATTAAAATAATATCTAACAAAAGTAATTTAGCGACTTTCCGCTTAGTTTGCGCAACAAAGTTGTGACATTATAAAAAAAGAAGAAGAAAAGAACATTTAGCTACTTTTAGCAACTTTTTGGGGTAAAAAAAAGTAGCAATCTAGCAACATTTTAAGAATGTCTAGCAACTTGGTAAAGCTAACAGTTGGCAACAGTGGGTTGTTGTTGCAAAACATCACAGATCCTTGGCTTATGGTACCATGACTTAGTATCACTCGTGAACTTAAACACAAGAAATATTGCACCAACGTCAACTATGAAAAAAGTATGGCGCACTTTGCCCCCCCGACCCTATATAATTTTTTGCGAAAAGGAAAATTTGCAATGTCCTTTTTTAAATTTTAAAAAACTGTCTCAGTGGTTAGTAGGTTTAACAAAGACACCAGCTGCGGCGAGGCTCATGTCACACATGAATATATGCCCCCAAAAATAGCGAGCCTGCTTTATGAAGTTTACTTTTCGACCTACACGGGTTGTTGCCCCACCAATGATGCCCCACATACTAGTACTACGCTGCTCCAAGCAATTCTAACTAGATTCGATTCCTTGGAAACATTTAGCCACATGGACGAGATGATCGACAGCTAATTAACTAATTTAATTTTCGACCAACGGATTAACTATTGTTAACGTTAAAAATATTAAAAGATCTTGATAATATCTGTTAAAATTCCCCAAGTCCGTTAATGATTAATCCAGTATACCTACTTACATACTACAGGTATAACAATCACCGCCGCTCAATGAGCAACAGAAGGAAATTTGAATTTTTACAAATACAACTTTCCGGTTAATTTGGATGTCTGTCCTTGTGGACATCCCCACCCTGCCTCGGAGAGCACGTCAAGCCGGTTGTAATCATATACACCTGATAGCGACCGTTACTCAGAGTAGGGAATATAACCGCTAACCCGCAGTGAAGCAGCAAAGTGGATTAAGCTCAGACCACGCTCAGACCCTTCTCCTATATGGCAAAAGAGGCCTATGTGCAGCAGTAGGATGTTAGGCTGAATCGTGATCGATCGTCGATCGAATATATTGTACACTACTTAAGACCTAACTTAAGACACTGTCATACAGATTACAGATACATTAACGGAGGTAGGGCACAGCCGGAAATATCCTGCTCAAAATTAAATAATAACGCATTATGTAGCATTATTATTTATTATACTAGTCTTTGTAGTTTTATAAATGTATTTCATTCATTTCTACTTAAAATAATATGGTTTTATTTTAACACTTTTTTAATGTTGCTATGTTAAATTAATTTTTAATCAGGCTAAGTAAAATTAGATTATATAAAAATCCGTTTTACGAAAATATTAGCCGAATAATTTTAAAATTTGGTTATGGAAATTCATCTTCTATGGGACAGTAAAGCGTTTTGAATATAAAATAAACAATATATAATTTTCATAGTTTTATTCGTAAAAATTAAACATTTTCTTTTTTTCTAAATCATCACTACCCTTACATAAATATCGATTTTGGAATAACGCTTACAACTAAAAGAAGTTAAAGAAAATGCATTGAATAGAGAACAAATGAAACTCTAGTATTATTTTCATTTTAGGAGCTATGTTCTGTTCAAATTAATCATAATTCAAATAGTATTTTTTTAGTCTAATTGTTTTGCTACCAGAATGAACACTATTGCATCAATAATCTTATATACCTACTGCGGTCGCGGAATAGGAAGAAATTCGTACACCGACCTGTCACCTTTTGTCTTTGTCGCTCGCGTATAAACATATTGCGGTTGCGCTCACACAGGTGAAGTGACCCCGTTTTGTGTGAGCACAACCGCAATATGTTTATACGTGACCGACAAAGACAAAAGATGAGGGGTCCATATAAGAATTTCTTTCTATTCCGCGACCGCAGTTATAGTATTTGACGATATTGAAAAAATATTATAATAATGGTGTTTTGTGCCAGCTCGAATTGTACTTAATCTAGAACTATTATTCTAAAAAAAATATTGATAATTATCTATTACTAATACAACTTTGTTGCTATCAGAAAATAATAAATTATTTGTACAATTTTTTTCTGTTACTTACTTTTAAAAATAAAACTAAGTTTTTATTAAAGCCTGTTTTACGCCGAGGCAACAATGTGCGTCATTGTGGTATGTGGCATTGACGCATGAAAAATGTCGCACGTTGTGGCAAGAACCTTGCGGCACGGCAACACCTTGCGTCATGTGGTGAGGTGATATGCGACCTCCGCGCCATGTACCTATACGATCTCCGTAGTGTTGTTAAAACCAAACGTGTCAACTGTCATACTTTGTTATTTATTAATATTTAATCATTATGTTTGTCTAGTGGAATTCTTTTAGTTAAATAAAAGCAATATTTCTCTTGGTTTCTCGTTTATTATGCCACAATTTATTAACTGAAAATGCCTAACGAAAAACTAGGCATGCCTTCGCTGTCGAGATATCTGCGACCCGATAAGTTTGACATCGAGTCTGATGTCGCGGACGCCGATGAAAAATGGGTACACTGGAAATCAACATTTGAAAGCTTCTTAGCAGAAGAGATTACCGACGATGTACCAGACTCCCTTAAGCGTAAGCTGCTAGTTAATCACTTATCGGCATCGATTTACAAGCATATCAAAACATGCTCCACTTATAAAGATTCGATGAAAGTTCTAGAAGACATCTATGTCAAACCGAAAAATACTATTCTAGCTCGACACATTCTCTTCAATCGCAAGCAACGAGCCGACGAAACGATCTCTGACTATATTAGAGCTCTCCGACTTTCCGCGAAAGATTGTAAATTCGAAGACGTCATAGCTCAAGAGCATGAAGACCAAGCAATTCGTAGTGCTCTCATATCCGGCTTACTATCACGAAGGATTCGCGAACGGTTACTAGAAAACTCAAGACACTCTCTCAGAAGCACTTAATCAAGCCGTAGCTCTGGAAACGGCAGAGAAGGATGCAGTTGCTATTGGTATCAGTTCTACGCAACTTACCGCCATATCGCAAGGTACTTCACGGGACAAGGAATCCGAAAATCTAGCGGCAGCTCCATCGACACGAACTTTTCAAGCCATCCCGACCACGCCACCTCTGGCTAAACCCTGCTTCTTTTGCGGCGGGAGTTTTCATCCAAGGTTCAGATGTCCAGCCAACAGAGCCACCTGCAAAAAGTGCTCAAAGAAAGGACACTTTGCAAGCGTCTGTAGATCGGGGGGCAATATTAACTTGAACTTCACGACAGTAGAAGATTCTACGACCTCTAACAACAACCAGTTCTACAGTGGAGCTATTTCTGCTGCCTCTCCTTTGAGCCTTAGGAGTGCGACAATTCCAATCATGGTCAACGAATACAAGGCTGATGCACTCGTCGATACAGGAAGTTCAGTCAGCTTTATTAACGCTAGTGTTGCTCGCATAATGAAACTACGCAAAAAACCCTGCAAGCAGACAGTCAATCTCGCTTCTCTCAATCAAGTTTCCTTTGTCGAAGGCGTCTGCTTTGCTACCATTACGATGAATAAGCATACTTACAAACAAACGCCTCTTCTAGTTGTCGACAACCTCTGTGCTGACGTCATCGTCGGCCATGACTTGCTCAAACATCACTCGAGCATTCGTTTTAATCTTGGTGGACCTGGCGAACCTTTAGAGATATGCAACGTGTTACGAGCTTCGGTGCCGCCAGCCTCCGTATTTACAAATCTGTCGCCGAACATTCGACCGATCGCCGTGAGAAGCCGGCGCTACAGTAAGGAAGATGAGGACTTCATAAAAGAAGAAGTGTCTAAATTACTTGAAGACGGGGTCATTGAAACAAGTATTTCCCCCTGGAGAGCCCAAGTCCTCGTAGTGGGAGGAGGGGTTCATCGAAAACGACTTGTCATTGATTACTCCATGACCATAAACAAATTCACCGATCTGGATGCCTTCCCCTTGCCTAACATAGAATCAGTCATGAACAAAGTATCAAGATTTAAAGTGTTCAGTCAAATCGACTTAAAGAGCGCATACCATCAAATACCCATCTTAGAAAATGAAAAGATATATACTGCTTTCGAAGCATGTGGCAAATTGTACCAGTTTACACGCATTCCATTTGGCGTGCCTAAAGGCGTTGCGGCTTTTCAACGTACTCTGGACTTCATCATAACAGAAGAGAGACTAGAAGGAACGTTCGCCTACTTAGACGATGTAACCGTCTGCGGCAAAGATCAAAGAGATCATGACCACAATCTAAAACGCTTTATGGACGCCGCTAATAAATATCATTTAACTATAAACGAACGGAAGAGTGTTTTCAATAAGACTAAAATCAACTTGCTTGGATATACTGTTGAAAATAATACAATCAGTCCTGACCCGGAAAGACTAAAACCTCTTCTAGAGCTTCCCGCTCCAACTAAAACTAGTGAACTAAAACGAGTCCTAGGGATGCTTGCTCATTACGCTAAATGGTTTGCACGTTTCTCAGAAAAAATAAAGCCACTTACATGCGTGACTACTTTCCCGTTGACACCTGAAGCGCTCAAGTGTTTTGAAGAACTCAAGCAAGATATCAAGGCAGCCGCTCTAGTAGCCATTAATGATAATGAAATGTTTACAGTCGAAACAGACGCTTCGGAATTGGCGCTAGGGGCTACTCTGACTCAACATGGAAGACCAGTTGCCTTTTTCTCTCGGACATTGAATAACTCGGAATGCAAACAATCCTCAATCGAAAAAGAGGCTTGTGCGATAGTAGAGAGCCTAAAGAAATGGAGACACTACCTGATCGGCAGACATTTTCTTCTTATAACTGACCAACAATCGGTGGCCTTCATGTTCAATCAAAATCATACCAGTAAAATAAAAAATGAGAAGATCCAACGTTGGCGATTAGAACTGTCTTGCTTCAAATACGATATAGTTTATAGACCAGGCACTGAAAACGCTGCTGCGGACGCTCTATCTCGCGTATGCGCTTACATGAATATAAACAAGTTGAAAGAACTACATAACGCACTCTGCCACCCGGGAGTAACTAGAATGTATCACTGGGTAAGATCTAAAATCTTGCCTTACTCGGCTAATGATGTGAAGGAGATGATCGCCTCATGCCCTACCTGCGCCGAAATAAAACCGAGGTTTCTAAAGGTCAAGGGTCAATTGATAAAAGCTACGTCGCCGTTTGAACGGATCAACATAGATTTTAAAGGACCACTACCATCTAATACAGCCAACAAGTATATACTTACAATTATTGATGAGTACAGTCGGTTTCCTTTTGCTTACCCATGTAAGGATATGACCTCAGCCACCGTCATTACTTGCCTGAAAGATCTTTTTCTAACATTTGGCCAACCTCTCTACATTCATAGTGATAGAGGGTCGTCATTCATGTCCGAAGAGTTCAAATCATTTCTACGACAGTCAAATATAGCCTCGTCCAGAACGACGCCCTATAACCCCCAGGGTAATGGCCAAGTGGAGCGACTAAACGGAACGCTCTGGCGAACTATTCAACTCAGCCTTCGGTCAAAGGGATTATCGGTGGAAAATTGGGAAGTGGTTCTGAAGGACGCATTGCATTGTGTCCGCTCCCTCCTGTGTACGGCAACAAACGCTACTTCGCACGAAAAACTTTTCACATATCCTAGAAGATCCCCGAACGGAGATTCACTGCCATCTTGGCTCACGCCGGGACCGATCTTAGTTAAGAAGAACGTTCGTTCTTCAAAAACGGACCCTCTTGTCGAGGAAGCCGAGCTCTTAGAGATCAATCCCTACTACTCTCTCATAAGACGGGATAATGGAGAAACCTCAACGGTATCAAACCGTCAATTGGCTCCCTTCCCCAGTATCACTGATAATAGCAGTGAAGATAACTTTGAAACGGCGTCCGAAGATGATAATCTCACGTTTCCATCTGAAAATAACTCCACATCTCCACCTGAAAATATCGCTCCTTCGTCACCGCCCCGTGTAGGAGAGCCGTCGACGACTTCGCCAGTTCTTCGGACTGGACTCCCCAGGAGGTCTAATAGGACGCGAAAATTACCCTCCTACCTAGCGGACTTTGTGGTTGATGGGAGTGAGAGTGAAAACTGAACCGGGGGAGAATGAGGTGATATGCGACCTCCGCGCCGTGTACCTATACGATCTCCGTAGTGTTGTTAAAACCAAACGTGTCAACTGTCATACTTTGTTATTTATTAATATTTAATCATTATGTTTGTCTAGTGGAATTCTTTCAGTTAAATAAAACCAATATTTCTCTTGGTTTCTCGTTTATTATGCCACATGTGGCAGAGTGTCGCAGCTTGTATCCGATCACGATGGATTCCGTGCGACAATTTTTGATGCGTCAAGCCGGTTTCTAGGTTATGTTTTGATTGTACTTATTTATTTTATTTACAAAAGGAGATAAATCGGCCATGGAGTGGTGTAATGATAATTATATTTGTTAGCAAACGAAAAAAACCGACTTAGATCACATCGACAATTAATACAATGTATCTACGTAGACGAAAAAAATTAACAAACTCACTAATCGTCTGGTATCTCTAGAAATTTTACCCTTACTACAGAAAATCTAAAAAATAAAAAAATAAATATATAAAATCTACTTTTTTTGTCTGTACAAATTCTAATCTATCTCTATCACTCAAGTAGGCAGACTAAAATTTGACTAAAAACTGTTGCCTTGGCATAATACCCCGTCCGGCGACTAATGATCTTTTTGACAGCCCACGCCTATAAATTACGTTGTTTTTTTTCGGAATAACGTACTAAAATTCTACTGTAATGTCATACTTTATTGACGATTTGATTGATTGAGTGAAGTACCCTGTGCATAACAAACAACCACAGACTATGAAACAGTTCTTGAAATAATAAATCGATCATATTATAAAAATAATTTTACGTCATGTGATTATTGTTTCTACAAATTTAATACAAAAAAGGAAATAAAAATAGTATCTATGACCCCAAGATTGATTACTTGCAAGGAATTAAGTCGAAATCTTGAAATTTAATTGCAAACCAAGAATATAGAGCAATAACTCTGTTAATTCATTTATTTATATATTTCATTTATAATTAATAAAACTAATAAACGCATAAATAAATAATATTTTTAAACTAAATGTATTTAATTAAATCGATTGAAAGTTCTTCTTAAATAAAATCGATTATTATTTCGAATCGAATAAATAACGTGTGAGGCAGTCACTAATGTCAAAATTTCTTGAAGTGTCAAAAAGATCATTAGTCGCCGGACGGGGTTATAGTTAGGTTAAACATTTAAATGTTTGCTAACATTATTTTGATTTTTTTTGCTCTTCTTGCGTTTTCAGTCATAACTTAACAATTCTTATAACGTAATAAGCTTCACTGATGCACTCAGATATTGGCAAATCCCATAGTAAAGTACTCTGTGCAGGGAGCCAAAGTAAAAGAAGAAGAACATTATTTTAAACTGTCTAGTATGTAAACAGTTACTTTTATTTTTAAATGATAATTTGCCAGCGGACTGTGTGTACTGATTATTTTTAACATATCGTTACAATTAAGAGTTATCTCCAAGTGATTATTTTGCTATCGAAGACAATTGGAGTCTGCAACATGAGTTTAGACAGAGGTATTGGCCAAAATGGTTGGTACGAGCAGATTGCCACTGAGTTCGTTAAACACGAATGCCTTTCATACCCTGGGCCTCCGAATAAGAAAATAATGGTTTGTTATCGCTTTTTAATATGATCTTATCCACTAAATGTATTATATTCTTTCCGTTTTGTATATAATGCAGCACCGCCAATACGCTGTGGAGATGCGTGGTTGATTAAGCTCCGATCTTTCTCCTACATGGAGAAATTACAGCAAAAATGCTCAAGTAGTATTGTGTTCCTGTGGTGAGGAAGGTAGAAAACTCCTGGGGAGTTTGTCTGTTAACTAAAACACATTCATTTGCCAGTCAGGTGACTACTAATGTCTATTTCTTTACAGAAAAACGTAGCAAAACTAGTTTTTATTTATTCGTTTCTTGTAATATCTTTGTATATTTATTTATCTATGTGTATAATATGTATTTATGATATTAATTTTAAAATAATTATTATGGTTCATCTTATGTTTTTTAATTTATCCTTCCTTCCCTACATGGGAAAGAGGCCTTTTGCCCAACAGTGGGATATTACAGGCTGAATCGTGAATCATACTTTTAAACTTTCGTGTTTCATTATTATATTTTAATGTTCTCACGGGGATTAACGCGAACAAAAATTTTTGGTACAAAATATTACTTGGGGCCTGACGTTTCGGCTAGGTTACAGGCAGACTGATCCAGCGATGTCACGACTCTGCCTTCAGGGTTGATGTTTCTTCATCCACCCTCAACTCGTGATTTTTGTCAGTTGTACAACTGACCTGGCCGAAACGTCAGGCCCCAAGGTAATATATTTTACCAAAAATTTTGCTTCGCGTTAATCCCCGTGAGAACATTAAAATGAATCGTGAATCGTTTTTAATTTATATATCTTGTTTAATTTAAAAAAAAAATAATAAAAAAATTCTGTCCGTTTGTAATAATGATTTGTAATTATAACTGGTACCCACTAGTTGTGTAAGGGATGTTGGATTTAACACATTCACAAATACAAATGCGAATAATTGTCCACAACATTTGGGAATGCGTATGTGAATGCGAATGTTGACTTTTCAAATAAATTCTACTTAAATAAAATAAAAAATAGCATTCCTCGGTAAATGGGCTATCAAACACAAAAATAATTTTTCAATTTAAACCAATAGCTTAATATTAGTATCCATAAATGTATTGCAGACTAGTCGACCCGTGCCCACTTCGTTTGGCGTTAATTATTTTTGTGATGCAAATATATTAGGTAGTAAAGTTTTCATCTTGCTTGCATTTCTCCAACTTGATGTACATATTACTAATATTTTTCACTGAATTTTTTGTTCAATAACAATAAAATATAGCCTATGTCACTCCTGAATAGTGTAGCTTTCTGTGAGTGAAAGAATTTTCAGGATCAGTATTTGCGAAGATAACCCCCTAAAAAACAAACAAAGTTAAAAACTTTACCTCTTATAATATTAGTATAGATTTTCATTAATTATTATATTTTTCTGTATTTTCAGAGTGAAATAAACGAAGCATACAAGGAAATAGCTAAAACATTGGGCTTAACAGATATTCAGGCTGTTAAAACGGAAATCTCAAATATGAAGGATTACGTTAATAAAATGGTAAAAATACCTTTTTTATATTACTAGATCCGCGTAACAAGCGTACGGCTCATATGATGGTAAGCGATTACCGTAGCCTATAGACGCGTTGCCGAACCTAAACCCAATTCCCCCCCAGCAGCTCTGGTCACCTTACTCACCAACAGGAACACAACACTGCTTGAAAACAGACACACACACACACACACACACACACACACACACACACACACACACACACACACACACACACACACACACACACACACACACACACACACACACAAGTAAATAATAATTTAGCTGTGATCTTCTGTAAGGTCGAGGTACTAACCCAGTGGGGCTGCTCCATATTTGAGCAGGAAATTTCTTGCTGTGCACTACCGCAGTTAAATGTCTGACATATCAACTACTATAAAGATAAAAGATTCAATATAAATATTATTTAAAAGGAGTTTAACGTTGAAAGCTAAACTGAAAATCCTACTGATATTATAAACGCGAAAGTTTGTATGTATGGATGTATGGATGTTTGTTCCTCTTACGCACGCTAAAACTACCAAATGGATTTTAATGAAAGTTTACAAGAATATAGCTTATTAATTATTATACACTAGCGACCCGCCCCGGCTTCGCACGGGTGCAATGATGACATTTTTAAATGACAGGATCTTTACGTAATATTCCGACGTGGCGGCTGAGGTACTACTCTTACAACACGTAATATTACGGCGATGGCGGTTAAAGGGTTAAATGTTTCGCTGTTAATTACTTCTAACGACGATATCTGAAAACCTATTCATCTGATTGATATAGTGTAAAGGGCAATTTTAATCTGCATTAAATTGCTAAGCTAACTAAAATATTTGTTTGGATAAGGATTAATACTGAACTAAAGAAAATAGCTTGGAAAATAACGTAATGTTTTTAATTAAAAATTTGAACATAAAAGTGGTTATTGTAAGTCAACCGTAAGAGATAGAGATATGCTATCACGGACTTTTTTGTAGCATTTTTATAGATTTAGAATTCGCTAGTACATTACTCCACTGTATCTTTGCTAGTTTACGCGGCGTTTGCGTGGAAAGCTCCCAGTTGGCCCGATTTTGTGCGACTTCTTCAACATTTATCGCCCTATTTCTGCTAATTTACATAAAACTATACTAAATTATATACATAAACCTTCCTCTTGAATCACTCTATCTTTTAAAAAAAACCGCATTAAAATCCGTTGCGTAGTTTTAAAGATCTAAGCATACATAGGGACATAGGGACATAGGGACATGGGGACAGAGAAAGCGACTTTGTTTTATACTATGTAGTGATTAGAATAGTGAAGTGTTGAAGAAGTGTTGTGTTCCTGTTGGTGAGTAAGGTGAACAGAGCTCCTGGGGGCGAATTTGGGGTAGGGTCGGCAATGTGCTTGCAAGGCTGCAACGCTTCTGGTGTTGCAGGCGTCTATAAGCTACGGTAATCGCTTACCATCACGTGAGCCGTGCGCTTGTTTGCCGACCTAGTTCTATAAAAAAAAAGACATCGCCCCTGTCTTGCAAAATGACAAATGCGTGTAGTTGATTTTTTTTTTGAGAGTTAATTATGTTTTCAGAAATTATTTAATAATGGGCATGACGACAGTATCAAAAAATCGTCAATTTAGTTATTTCAGGGGAACACTCATATTTAAAAAATTCAAAATACTGGTTTAATTATATGTAAAATAATAAGATTATTGTGATATTCAATAAAATAAAACATTAAAATACTGCAATCGGCCATTTTGATTGAAACACAAATTACAGCGCATGACGTCACGCTATAACACCAATATAATACGTCAGGCGCGTTCACCTACAACTCACTAGTCGACAAGTTGAAAAAGGTCGAAAGTAGAGATACTGCTCTTAAAATTATGTGTAATAGCTCATTGGATTCGGAATCGCCTAGAAAAATGTTCTAAAAGTGTGTTTTGCACATCAAAAATTGCAAAAGTTATAAACAATTAAAAAAAAGAAAAAACCTTCCGTTTTTTGCCAATATTTCATAAACTATGTATTAATATTTAAGAAATTTCAAAAAATGGTTCTGAAAGAGGAGGAAATTTCCAATAAAAAAACTTGCAGCTCCTGGAACTCTATCTCCATTATTTAT
Organism: Melitaea athalia; assembly: GCA_905220545.2. NCBI lineage: Eukaryota > Metazoa > Arthropoda > Insecta > Lepidoptera > Nymphalidae > Melitaea > Melitaea athalia. Next base: position 11,392,503 of record HG992205.1, read on the forward strand.
AATTTTAATTTCATGCTGGTCTTAGGTTGAACGCGTCCGAACTGTAGCATAACATGACGTCAGAGCCGACGCCATGACACCTGTTGCCGTTTTGACGTGCACATTGAAAACATACTAGAAAAATAGTTTTAATCTTCCTAAATTTAAGTTTATTACCGAAATATAGGTATTTTCGTAAATAGTAAATGTATATATACCCACATTACGGAAGAGGTTTTCAAAATCTTCCGTCATGCCCATTTTCTTGATTTTTAATTCCATAATAACCTTTAACAATTTTTTATTTATTTATGTAGATTACGTATGATGTATATGTATTTGTTATAGATGCGTAGTTGCGTCCGTCTATCCATAGTGAACGGAGGTGGAGGTCAGGACGCGTTGAACTACGCCCCGCCCTGGGTCAAGTTACTGGACCCACCTTTGAAAGTGTTAAAACTGGCTTGTAACGTAAGATTATATCATTGCATTTTGTATTAAAAATGTTAATTGTCGAGTTTCGTAGCAATTCTTCTCAGCAGAAATATATGTTCCGAATCAGTGGTATCTTCACTTTAACACCAGGTGATATCTTGCTCAAAATTCGGAGCAACCCAACTGGGTGATTACCTTAAGCTTAGTGAAGATCACAGCTAAATAAAACTGCTCTCGTGTAATGTTTTGTTGCTGTGATGAGTAAGGTTCAGAGCTTCTGGGCAGGGCTGGGTGTACAGTAGGCAACGCGCTTACAATGTTTCTGGTATTGCTGGGGTCCACAAGCTACGGTATCCTCTTACCAACCAGGCGCACCATACGATCGTTTGCCATCTTTGTTAATAACGAATATCTCTTTTTCACTCGTTGCAGATGGAAATGCTGAAAACTCTCAAGTTATACAACACAGGGAAGCAGTTTTATAGAGTGACCCAATTTACGTCGGAGATAGTCAGCTATGCCTGCCGTGCCGCGGCTCGAGAGCTTGCGAGAGATTGTACTAATGAGGGGACCAGCAAGCCCTCCAAAGATACTACGAATTGGGGGGGCCGCGGCCTCGCAGGAGATAGAACTAATGGGGAGGCCAGCAAGCTCGCCGAAGACAGCACTAATGGGGGGGTCAGTGACCTCGGGAGTGATAACACTAATGGGGGGGCCCGCGACCTCGATAGTAGTAATACTAGTGAGGGGGTCAGTGATTCCGCGATAGATAGCACTGAGAGGGCGGCCCGCGCTGCTATCGCCCTTGTGAGTGAGGACGCGGTGCGTGAGTACGCAGATAATTTCGACATACCGGTAAATCATCTACACTCGATATGGTGAGTGGGTTACGCTTGTTACAGATAATTATAAGACTTTATTTAAACTACATAAGTTTTAATTCACATGCATTCAGCCTGTAAAATCTCACTGCTGGGCATAATTAATATGTCGTAATATAAACTTGTGTCTGAGAATATTGGACTCTATATATCATGTTATACAGAATAAAATACAAGAATTAATTAAAATATGTTCGCTATACTCCGTCCGGCCATTTATTATCTTTTTGACAGCTCACGCCTATAAAGTAGTTGTTTTTTTTTCGGAATAACGTACTAAAAATTCTACTGTAATGTCATACTTTATTGACGATTTGATTGATTGAGTGAAGTACCCTGCACATAACAAACAACCACAGACTATGAAACAGTTCTTGAAATAATAAATCGATAATAAATCGATCATATGATAAAAATAATTTTACGTCATGTGATTATTGTTTCTATAAATTTAATAAAATAATAAAGGAAATAAAAATAGTATCTATGACTCCAAGATTGATTATTATTTGCAAGGAATTAAGTCGAAATCTTGAAATTTAATTTCAAACCAAGAGTAAAAAGCAATAACTCTGTTCATTCATTTATTTATTATTTATGTATTTCATTATTAATTAAAAAAAACTAATAAACAAATAAATAATTATAATATTTTTAAACTTAATGTATTTCATTAAATCGATTGAAAGTTCTTCTTAAATAAAATCGATTATTATTTCAAATCGAATAAATAACGTGTGAGGCAGACACTAATGTCAAAATTTCTTGAAGTGTCAAAAAGATAATAAATGGCCGGAAGGGGTAGCAGTATATATTTACGTAATTGTTAAGAGATTGTCCATTAATCACGAAATGTTTTGAGCAACTTTTTAACCTCCACCCCTTTGGTAATACGTGGTGAGGTTTAAGAGTATTAAGTGTTATAATCTGATTTATATTTTCCAAGTTAAGCATCGGGATACAAATGTCCAGACGGACATCAATGAAGTTTGTAGCTTGCTTTTTTTTGGTTTAAAAATCGCGTTCAACAAAAAATATACACGTGTTACTACTGCTTTCAAGCAGTGTCGTGTTCCTGTTGGCGAGTAAGGTGACCAGAGCTCCTGGGGGGGATTGGGGATAGGGTCGGCAACGCGCTTGCGATGCTTCTAGTGTTGCAGGCGTCTATAGGCTACGGTATTTGCTTACCATCATGTGAGTCGTACGCTTGTTTGCCGACTTAGTTGTATTAAAAAAAATCTCAAAGTTCCTACTTTGCTCCCCCCTTCCCATCTGTGAAATTTCGTGACTTTGTCCGAATCTGATGTGATGGACTACACCTGACTGTTCGCCCCCAGGACGCGAATCTACGCCCAATCGATTTGCAAGCTGAAGTCGCTGATAGCCGCTGGAGACAAAGCGTCAGAGAAATACGCGCCCATTGTATGGCTAGCCGCTGACGCTGCTCTACTGTACGACACCTGCCTGATGGTCGTCGTCGACGTAAGTTTGTCACTCACTATTTATTGGAGTTTACTCCTTAAGAATCGATTTTCATATAAGGCCCCCGGTATGAGAAATATATGAGGTGTAAAATCTGTTGAACGAATGACCTCGTTACGTTTTTTGTTAAATAAAAATGTACGTCGGAAACCACGATAACGTCGTCGATAGACTATAGTTTTCTAATAGCGGCATCGTTCGACCGATAGATGGCGTTACTTTATTCGTATATTTACCATTTGATATGGTAGTAACCTTTTTCTTTAGACCAGTAGGTCTCTTTTGTACCTATTTAGACAGTCGATATGAAGGGGTAAACTCCAGTCGTGCGTCGTAGCTGACACACACAATTTTTTTTATTTCTTTAATACACAACAATGTATAAATTATATAATGTTACAAAATATTGTATATAAAATCAATTTTCCCAAAAAAAATAATCCCTTAAAACCTTTATAATACATTTATTTTAAAGTACACCCCTATGCCGCTTTATTCTTATTCAAGTCCTTTTTCTAAAGGTTGTCTGAAAGAGATTGCTCTTCAGCAATAAAACCGCCTTTTGTACACATTTTTTTTCTTGCATATTTTAAGTTTTATGTATTGTTTCTGGTTGTACAATAAAGTATATTTGTATTGTATTGTATTATTTGTCAACAGAAAACCTTCCAGTCTTCGGTAACCCTACGCCCTTTGATACTGCTCTTCGAGCTAATGGTAGCTGCTCACAAGAAAATGAAAGAAATAAAGACATTACCAAACTTGATGGCAAAAAATATAATTGGCGCCCAAACTGGGACTCTGGAAAACTCAAATATAAATATACCCTCATCTAGTGATAAGAGTATACCTGATAAGGATACAAGTGAGAGAAATTCCGTTGGTGAAATGAGGGTAGATGGAAATAAATCAAATGAGCTTGAGACAGAGAGGTCCAAGGATGTTTATGAGCGTGAGAGGTCTAGACATATATGGGCGCTGGTTCACATTAATTATATATTAAGGTTAGTGATTCATTATAAACCAGGTTATTGGAGGGGGGAGGGGGTGTACAAAGTTTACGGTCACACACATACGAGTTTGATATCATTTTATATTAATTGGGATTTTTGTAGACCTTAGCTTATTTGTCCTAAAGCTCTCGTAGTTAAGCATGAGTGTGTTGGGGGAGAGTGACTCCTTCTGGCGCGAAAGCTTCTTACACTCAAACAAGTAAAGTTTTGTTTACGGGGGGGGAGGGGGGGGGTTAGTCTGTTAAGTATGATAGAGGGGTGTCCAAGGAAATGTGACCTAGTACTTTTTTCATAAATATACTGGTGTATTTTTTTCATATCGATAAAATGTACTTTAATGGAAAAGGGGGTTAATTGTGACGTAATATTTGTAAGTGGGGGGGGGGGGTCACTGAATGTGTGACTTAGGGTGACATAGAGGAAGATATCCAAAAGGGTAAATTTTCTGCATACGTATTTTATCGGCGGCCAGTGGCTACTTATATGTAATTTATTGATAACATATGTATATAACCTTGGAGTAGCAGTGCTAAAATTTTTTTAAGTGAGATAACTCCTCGCCTTATTGCCTCCACTGGTGACAAGAGGGCTGGTGCATTTTTTGCCCAGAGAATCGGCATAGCGATTCTACGGGGTAATGCTCATGGAAATAAAAATTTTATTGATGAAACTAACTTTATTTTTGTCTTGTATTGCAAAATAAATTTTATGGAGATCTGATCACTACTTTTTGCGTAAACTTTGATGACACGTTTTCACTTGATTATTTGTCACCTTGTATTACTTGTCGATGTAATTGTTTTGTCGGTTTATTTATTTCGTTTGCAAGCAAACACAATTATTTTGTTGTAATATTGGTATATTGTATATCCAGCGGGAGATCATCTTCAGCGGTGTTACTGCAACGTCGTTGGCACGAAATGAAGCAGAAGGTGAGACAACTACTGACCGGCAAGGACGCGCCACTGGCGCCATCGCCCATACTACTGGCTCTGGCTAAGCGGTGAGTATCTGTGCAGCTAACTGTACTAACTAATAATTTTAACTAACTTATTATTTTATAACTAAGCAACGGGAAAACGAGATGGCCTCTAATAAATTAATTCGTCTTTTTTACAACGCCAACTAAACATTCTATAAAAAGCGTCAAGTAAAGATTAACAATTGTATTTACTTTTCCTTCTTATTTTTATTTGCCACCTAATTTACTAACTTAGCCACGAATTTTACGTTGGCACGAAATGAAACAGAAGGCGAGACAGTTACTGACCGGCAAGGACGCTCCACTGGTGCCATCGTCCATACTATTAACTCTGGCTAAGCAGTGAGTATCTGTCCAGCTGACTGTACTAACTAATAATTTTTATGTATACATGTATGTGTATGTCTAATTACATGAATAATTTATCATTTTATTGTGTTTTGTACTCCCATCCCGACACATAGTTCTAACTTTTTGTTGTAAAGTCTATTATAACATCCATGAATATCTTAATGATGAAAAGGCTTGAATAAAGCTCGACCAGGCTATGTCTGTGACCCGCCATGTATATACATATTGTGAGCAGGTGGCATGTGGTGGTCTCGGCACGCACGATTGGCTGTCTCGTGTTTGTCCTGATCATTGCATGGTCTTACTGTTGCGTATTTTGTCTTGTGTATAACTTTAAATTTTAAAAGAGTCACGAAAGTTAGTGAAATAAGAGAAGTGAAATAATAAGTTAGTGAAGATAGAAAGAAAGTTACGTGTCGAATATTACTGTAGAGGCAACTAAAGAAGTTTTACTTCAGTCGCGTGGTCTAAAGAACACTCGTTATTTCTCTCGGTCTACACTTGGGACATTGCTACCTACTACTACTTGGAAATCTTTTTTTTATATCCTTAATAATTTGTAATATTCCTTTTCTGACCAAATACAATCATTTATTGTCTAGGTTCCCGAGCATCCTAACCGAGAAACTACCGCCGTGGTCTGAACTCGTGTTAGACAATCTCATCTGTCAGGATTCACAACTGGAACCGTATAGAAGGGTGGGTAAGCCTTTAGACAATAGTATTTCGATTTATGGGGTTTTTTGAAAAAGTGGGGGGAGGGGGTGTGGTGGATTATCCTCTAGTGCCTCTCCCATCCCTAGAAATCTCATGATTGTAACGATATCACGGCAAAAAATTTTAAGGTAAAAATTATTTAAATAGTTACCGAATACCTAATTTTAATTGTGCGTATTTTAGCTCCGATGCTGCAAGAAGTGCATTCATACTCCGTTCCGTAGCTTTTAAAACACTTACACATTATAATAATACACGTATGTACGTAGAAACTATTTGTAACACTTTTATACATAATATTATTCGTATTTACGTTAAAACTATCTCTTGATTGACAAGAGTAATATACGATACGAAGAACAGATTAATATGAATATGAAGTTATGAACTGACATATCGATGTAGATGTTTTCGTTCTATCTATCAAACAGGCAAAAGTCTAAGACCATACAGCCTATTCAGTCGGGATTCTTTTCAATACATTTTTTTATATGAAGGCAAAACCTATCTTACTTCAAAATTAGACGGTTTATCCACATAATTACGAGTACGTTACGAAAAAAATTTAACCTACCACCATTGAAATTAGTATAACACGGCTCCGGCGCGAAAGGAGGACATACCTCTCCCGCTGTGCGAAAGCGCATGAACGAATGCGTAGGGAGCGGATCTCCGGGCTCTCAACAGAACACTCTAGGGGTAAGACAGACCAAGACCACGTGGATAGTGGGGTGCTCGGATTGGGTTCTGGGTATTTTTCGGATTTCTGTATATATATTCTAACACACAATTTTACTAATTTTATTAGAATATTATGTCGTTCTAATTTGTCCTACAATGCACAAGTATTAATTTAATTTAATATATAAAAACTATGAGTTAGATAGGTTAGGGTTATTTATTTATTTTTTATAACGAAATTATGTAGATAATCTAATTTATCTAAGCTCAAAATTAAAAAGATTTACGATTAAATAGGTTTTGCCTTCATATAAAAAAATGTATTGAAAAGAATCCCGATTGAATAGGCTGTATGGTCTTAGACTTTTGCCTGTTTGATAGATAAAACGAAAACATCTACATCGATATGTCAGTTCATATTAATCTGTTCTTCGTATCGTATATTACTCTTGTCAATCAAGAGATAGTTTTAACGTAAATACGAATAATATTATGTATAAAAGTGTTACAAATAGTTTCTACGTACATACGTGTATTATTATAATGTGTAAGTGTTTTAAAAGCTACGGAACGGAGTATGAATGCACTTCTTGCAGCATCGGAGCTAAAATACGCACAATTAAAATTAGGTATTCGGTAACTATTTAAATAATTTTTACCTTAAATTTTTTTGCCGTGATATCGTTATAATCATGAGATTTCTAGGGATGGGAGAGGCACCAGAGGATAATCCACCACACACCCCTCCCCCCACTTTTTTAAAAAACCCCATAAATCGAAATACTATTGTCTAAAGACTGGCCGAAGGGTGAGAATTTATTTCATAATTTTTAACTTACTGTCAATTATCTTAACTTTGGTAGGTCAAATCAGGAAATATCCTGCTGAAATCTGGAGCAGCCCGACTTGGGAAGTACCTCGACCTTACAGAAGACCACAGCTGAATAATACTACTCTCAAGTGGAGTTGCGTTCCTGTGGTGAGTAAGGTGACCAGAGCTCCTTGCTCCATGAGACGCTTGCGATGCTTCTTGAGTTGAGTCTGTAACCTACGGTAACCGATTACCATCAAATGAGCTGTACGCTTGTTTGCCGACCTAGTTGTATAAAAAAACTGGTTGTTTGTAACGTTGGTTTACGGACGATAGTTTAACATGACAACGTAATAACAAAACATCTCCTCGGACGCGTAGCCCAATCGAGTGGAAGAGAGATAGATGCGGCGCAAGCGTACAATGAGCGTAACGCTACAATGAGTCATCCTTTTTCGTGCATGCCGCCGGCATTCATCGATTTATTAGACGTTGTCACGTCAAAAATAATTAAATAATTAAACTGTCCGTTGCATATTATCTAATAATCAAATCAAATAAAAAAACAAAACAATTAAATTACGCTTCAAAATCACTTTGGAATCATCACTGTACAGATTATAATGGTATATTAGTTATATTTAATAATAAATTTATAAGTAACATTAATAAGCAAATGTTATTTTTTCGTATCAGCTATACGCCGGGATACGCTTGAAAGTACCAAATCTAATAGGTGAGTAATTTAACAATACCCCTTCCGGCCACTTATTATCTTTTTGACAGCTCATGCCTATAAATTACAGTTGTTATTTTTTTTTTCGGAATAACGTACTAAAAATTCTCCAGTAATGTCATACTTTATTGACTATTTGATTGATTGAGTCATCACTCAATCAATCAAATCGCACATGGACCATGGTACATCTACCATGGTCCATGTGCATATCAAACAACCACAGACTATGAAACAGTTCTTGTAATAATAAATCGATAATAAATCGATCATATGATAAAAATAATTTTACGTCATGTGATTATTGTTTCTATAAATTTAATAAAAAAGGAAACAAAAATAGTACCTATCTATGACCCTAAGATTGATTACCTGCAAGGAATTAAGTCGAAATCTTGAAATTTATTTGCAAACCAAGAGTAAAGAGCAATAGCTCTGTTCATTCATTTATTTTTTATTTATTATTTATATATTTCATTTATTATTAAAAAAAGTCATAAGCGCATAAATAAATAATATTTTTAAACTAAATGTTTTTCATTAAATCGATTGAAAGTTCTTTTCTAATAAAATCGATTATTATTTCAAATCGAATAAATAACGTGTAAGGCAGTCACTAATGTCAAAATTTCTTGAAGTGTCAAAAAGATAATAAATGGCCGGACGGGGTATAATTTTTATTTTTTATTGCCCGACAAAATTCCCTGCTAGTGTTAAAATACTTCGTAATGATTAAAAACAATTGACCCTATAGTAATATTTTTAGATTTTAAATTAGATCATTCGGATCCCAAAGTCCATACAATTATCGTGTATTTATTCTTTCTGGATCTCCCCACCGTGCCTCGGAGAGCACGTTAGCTGCTATTACCGATTACTGCCTTATTATGTGTAATACAATTTTTAGGAGAAAACTTAATATTCGATGATCTCTACGACTGGAGCGATGATGAAGTTGAAGTTATCGATGAAAAAAGAGAAACGATATTAGTACAAGACTCAGATGATGAAGAAACAGACAAAGGAACAAACGAACAGACAGACACAAGTGTATATGATACTACAATAGATAATAATACAAGCGAATTGAATGATGAATATGATAGTATAAAAAAATTGGAATTTATAGACCCCACGAAAGCTAAAGTTCAAATAATATTTGAAAATGAATCTGATGATGATTTAAATGATTTTAAACATGGAGTAAATGACCCAGGTGCTATTAAAAATACTAATTCAAATATAACCAATGTTATTGAAGGCTTAATAAGAAATTCAGTTTCAAATGAAATTGAAACTCAAGTCAGACCTGATAATCATAATCAGAATGTCGGTATAGATATGGATGAAGTAATATGCGATTTACGAAATAACCTTATAAGAGTTTCATCTAATGTTTCAAATAAAGACACTCAAACTATATATACAGATACAGAAGGAGATTCAGACTCTGCTGATGAGATGTGTGACGATATCGATGAACCTTCTCGTGATGATGAAGGTGAAAGAACTGATCCAATGTTAGTTGGTGAGTATCTATATATAAAAATCAATTGCTGTTCGTTAGTCTCGCTAAAACTCAAGAATGTAGAGTAACTGCGGAGTTTCTTGCCGATTCTTCTCTGCAGAATATACATTCCGAATCGGTGGTAGCTTCTTAAAAAACTTAATAATGACCTTAAATGAAAATTTTGTAAATTGACGATTCGAAAGTGCTCATGGGGCCTATTTGTATAAAGTTATTTTTGATTTTGAATGGCTTGACCGATTTAGCTAATTTTGATCTTGAAATGTCTGTGGAAGTTCAGGGAAGGTTTAAACGGCGAGAAACATAAATAATATGTAACGGAAAATACTAAAAACGACGTGTTAATTTTCAAATACAAAATGTTCGTAGCGGGGAAATTTAATGTCTTTTGTCAAAAACGTTGTCAATTGGTTGTCAAATATTTATAGTTGCGTTCAGAAAGTGTTTTGTGTATATTTTTCACAAATATACGTAGGTGATACGAAGTTCACCGGGCCATCTAGTCTTTTATAAATAATCTAAATCTGTAATATTAAATTGATGTTTTACACTGAGTTGAGCGAGAAACGCATTATGCTATGATTCTTACAAGTGAAGCAGCGGAAGTTGTTCAATTTACTTTTAACCGAATTCCGAAAACGGAGTAGGTTCTCAATTCGACTGTATTTTTTTTTTTTTGATGTTACCATAGAAGTTTTTACTGGGTGGACCGATTTTGATGATTCTTTTAATCGAAAGGTTGTGCGTGTCATGTGATCCCATTTAAAATTAATTGCCATCTGACAAGTACTTTTCGAGTTACATCTAATTATCTTTTATCATACTGCTGCTATTCGTATGCTGTTTTTAATCACGAAATCTCTTCTAGAAGTAGGCATACGTTTTGTGACCTAATATCTGTTAGGCGCAACAGGAAAATTCCACGTGATATATTTTATAGACACCCTAACAATAATAATCGCGACTCGATTTACAAAAAGAAATGTTAAATGCATATTTTATATATTTTTCGATAATTTTCAGATAAAAAGCTAGTTCAGCTATCACACGTAGTGCTAACGCCAATCGAAGACCTCCCGGAGTGGCGGAAACATTCCAGAAATAATATGATTAAGTGCAGAGAATTTAGCGTTAAAAATTTCACCAAAAAAGTTCACGTAACTTCGAAACAACTCGAAAACTGTCGACCATACATATCAAATAAATCCTCAAATGGTATATGGTTTCGGAAAAATCAGGAACTTCGTCAAATACCCAAAGATATTAGAAAGAAAATAAATATTCTGTATAAACGCTTGAATCTATCCCGGACTTACTTCTCTCAAGAGTTCTGGAGCGAGAGGAATTTGGAGCTGATGGAGTTGTGTAGGCCATTATCCATCCAATTGAAGAGGACCCCGAGGGTTATCAAGAGGATTGAATTGGCAGATATAGATGATGTTAGACGGATAAACAGCACGATTTTGACAGCTCAAGTTGCGCCGGTAACAGTTGAGGCTAACCGGATGTTTGTTAGTATTTTTAATTTGTTATTAATATTTTAATAAGGCATCGTCCATTACCCACGTAATGCCTAATAGCAACTTACCAACCCCTTACCCACCCTTGGAAATAAGTGGCGACTATTTATTTTTTAATAAATATCACGTGTATACTTTATAATTATATGGAAATTTTAAAAATATTATTTTAAATACAGACACAATATGATTAAGTTTAAAAATCGAGCGTTCAACGAAAATCGAATACATGTGATATCTCATCATAGCCCCCCCTCCCTGTGATATTTTGAGAGAACTCATTATTGCCCCCACCCATGATATTTCATGATATTCCCCTTTTGAGTGTTACATGATTAACGGACAACCCTTAAGTAATTTTGATTTTGAATAAATACAGTGGGACTGTTGGGCATAGCACTCTTTCTCCATGTAGGAGAAGGATCGGAGCTTAATCCACCACGCTGCTCCAATGCGGGTTGGCGGATATATTCCGTACTATGAGTAACGATCGCTATCAGGTGTACATGATAACAACCGGGACCGACGGCTTAACGTGCTCTCCGAGGCACGGTGGGGAGACCCACAAGGACTGCACAAACACCCAGACCACGGCAAACATCTGTATGGCTTGTAAATATAAAGGACGAACTTACCTTCACATCACCAGACGTCTAACAACTGTGAGAATGTTATTACAAGATTTATTGAAATTTTCAGGTCGTCGACCCGTCAGCGCCTTCAACGACGGCAGAGCGAGTCCAACAGAGTTCTGGACGTGAGTTAAATGTCTCATTACTTATTTTTAAACTTGCTCAAAATATGGAGCAGCACGACTGGGGAAGTTCCTCGACCTTACACTCGATCACATTACTCGATCACAGCTAAATAATATTGCTTTCAAGCAGTATTGTGTTCCTGTCGGCAACGCACTTGCAGTTTTTCTTTTGTTACAAGCTCTTGTTTGCCTCAATAACATTTTAAATATAATAAATGTATTCATATTGAACAGATGAAGTACTTCTAGACGTTCTTTTTTATGTACCCCCCCCCCCCCCTTATAACTTAGGAGTATGAAAAATAGATGTGGGCCGATTCTCAGACCTACCCGATATGCACATAAAATTTCATAAAAATCGGTTCAGCCGTTTCAGAGGAGTATTGTAACTAACATTGTGACACGAGAATTTTATATATAAGATAAGACTAGGTCGGCAAACAAGCGTACGGCTCACCTGATGGTAAGCGATTACCGTAGCTTATAGACGCCTGCAACACTACAAGCATAACAAACATATTGCTTATTGTAATTCTAACATTGTATATTGTAACACTACAAGCACAACAAACATATTGCTTATTGTAATTCTAACATTGTATATTGTAACACTACAAGCAGAACAAACATATTGGTTATTGTAATTCTAACATTGTATATTGTAACACTTCAAGCATAACAAACATACTGCTTATTGTAATTCTAACATTGTATATTGTAATACTACAAGCATAAGAAACATATTGCTTATTGTAATTCTAACATTACATTGTAACACTACAAGCATAACAAACATATTCCTTATTGTAATTCTAACATTGTATATTGTAACACTACAAGCATAACAAACATATTGCTTATTGTAATTCTAACATTGTATATTGTAACACTACAAGCACAACAAACATATTGCTTATTGTAATTCTAACATTGTATATTGTAACACTACAAGCATAACAAACATACTGCTTATTGTAATTCTAACATTGTATATTGTAATACTACAAGCATAAGAAACATATTGCTTATTGTAATTCTAACATTACATTGTAACACTACAAGCATAACAAACATATTCCTTATTGTAATTCTAACATTGTATATTGTAACACTACAAGCATAACAAACATATTGCTTATTGTAATTCTAACATTGTATATTGTAACACTACAAGCACAACAAACATATTGCTTATTGTAATTCTAACATTGTATATTGTAACACTACAAGCACAACAAACATATTGCTTATTGTAATTCTAACATTGTATATTGTAACACTACAAGCATAACAAACATATTGCTTATTGTAATTCTAACATTGTATATTGTAACACTACAAGCATAACAAACATATTGCTTATTGTAATTCTAACATTGTATATTGTAACACTACAAGCATAACAAACATATTGCTTATTGTAATTCTAACATTGTATATTGTAACACTACTAGCATAACAAACATATTGCTTATTGTAATTCTAACATTGTATATTGCAGTGTTTTTCAACCTTTTTCATGATGCGACCCCCCTGGTATGAAAAAATATTACGAGACCCCCCGACCCTTCGCTTTTTGAAGTGAAACTTCTGTAGGTACATGAGGGGTAAAATTTGAGCGACTGGTAACGCGGCAGCGTCATGACGGTCAGTACTTGGATGGGTGACCACCTGGGAACACCGCGACGTTGGCTTTTTGTTTTTTTTTTTCAACTACTTTTTTGTATTTTAAATTCGTTTTTTTTAATTTGTTTTTTTTTAAATTAGGTAGTTTTCCAAAGAAGTTTCACTTCTGACAAGTGTACTTTGTACTCACGCAATTTTTTTATCATGTATGTATGTGTCTAAGACGAGATGAAAATGTCATCATGCAAAAGACAAAATACATGGTTTTACAAAAAAAGTTCAAGTTTCAAAAGTTTCGATTCATTTTCGTCGACACTATATTTTACTGCTGTGTGCTGTGTGGTTACGGCACTAAAGAATGTAGCCACCCCCTCTCTTCCGGTGGGTGTCGTAAGAGGCGACTAAGGGATGACACAGTTCCACTACCACCTTGGAACTTAAAAAGCCGACGGATGGCGGGATAACTATCCATGCTGGTTTTGAAATACACAGGCCAAAGACGGGCAGCAGCGTCTTCGGTGCGACGGCGCCAGCCCTGCGGTCACCAACCCGCCTGCCCAGCGTGGTGACTATGGGCACAACACATGAGTTCGCGTCATAATGTCGGGCGCGAACTTGTGGAGGCCTATGTCCAACAGTGGATTGTGATAGGCTGAAGTGATGGTGGCAAGTGGTGATATTTTACTGAAGAAGTCAGATGTGAGATAAACATCAAGGCATATTTATCTGGTATGAAAATGGTCTTAGATAATTTGAAAGAAGAATAATAATTGTGTCATTACTTCTCACTGCAATAAACATCGGAGAACACTGGGCAGAGGTGGTTTTTTTTTTATGTAACTAGGTCGGCAAACAAGCGTAAGGCTCACCTGATGGTAAGCGATCACCGTAGCTCATATACGCTTGCAACACCAGAAGCATCACAAGCGCGAGGCCGACCCTACCCCCAATTCCCCCCAGAAGCTCTGGTTACCTTACTCACCAAAAGTAACACAACACTGCTTGGAAACGGTATTATTTAGCTGTGATCTTCTGTAAGGTCGAGGTACTACCCCAGTCGGCTGCTCCATATTTTGAGCCGGAAATCTCCTGCTGTGCCCTACCTCAGTTTAAAAATCTTATAATTCGTTTTTAAATGCTGCTATAAATGAGGCTAATTTGCCAACTAAGCTCAAAAAGAATCTGCTAGAATTATGTGCCAATGGAATTGGAATCCAAGTCTGCTAATTTGGATACCTATTTGGTTAAGAAGAAAAACAGAATACCCGGAATTGACAACTGAGGCCTTGAAGTGTTTGATTCCATTTGCCACCTCGTACTTATGAGCATCTTATGAGAGTTGACATTTTCACCAATGGCCAAAATAACAAGTAAACAAAGAAACCGCTTAAATTTGAAAAACGATTTAATTCTATGTGTAGCAAATACAGATCCACGATGGGAGCAATTGGTTAATCAACAATTGTGTTTGCTCGCAAACGAAAAAAAACCCGACTTCAATTACATCGACAAGGTGATACAAAGTAATAAGACTAAAAAACAGTCAAGCAAATGCGCGTTATCAAAGATTACTCAAAAAGTTGTAATCAGATCTCGATCTTTATACAAGACTACAAGACAAGTATTAGCTTTTGATTAAAGTAAGAATCATCAAAATCGATAAGCCCAGTGAAAAGTTACGCGGTTTAATACAACGTAGGTCGACGAAAAAGTAGTCAAGTAAATACGCATTATTAAATATAACTGTAAAAGTACTTGTCAGATCTCAATTAAATTTAGATGGGATCACATAACACGCAATACCTTTCAATTAAAACAAAATTCATCGAAATCGGTCCACCCAATCAAAAGTTCTGAGCTAACATACATAAAAAATACAACCGAATTGAGAACCTCCTCCTTTTTTGGATGTCGGTTAAAAACAAGCACAACCTTCGCAATAACATGAGTATTAGGATTTTATTTCTGGTTAATTTGTTTATACTAACATAAAAATGTTTGAGTATATCCTTTTGTTAAAATTCTGTTACTTAATAAACCAATATTTTTAATCTTTATTGTTTTTTTTTACTAAATTTCTCTCGACCTCTGACGACCCCCCTACGGCAGCTTCGCGACCCCCCAGGGGGTCGCGACCCACAGGTTGAAAAACACTGGTATATTGTAACACTACAAGCATAACAAACATATTGCTTATTGTAATTCTAACATTGTATATTGTAACACTACAAGCATAACAAACATATTGCTTATTGTAATTCTAACATTGTATATTGTAACACTACTAGCAGCAATTGCACAACTTTTAATCCGTACGAGTTACTCCATTTAAAAATAAGGTTCTAGTCATTATTTAGTTGGTAAACTTCCTCGACAAATGGGCTTTCTAACACTGAAAGATTTTTCAAATCGGACCAGAAGTTCCTGAGATTAGCGCGTTCAAATAAACAAACAAACTAACAAACAAACTCTTCAGCTTTATAATATTAGTATAGATTTATGTTTTGTTAATAACCGATACGTGTTACTTAAACAACTGCAACTTACATCGAGAAAACTAATTATTATAAACTTACGCCCGGTTTCCCAAAGGCTGATCAACGCAAAAATTAACTAATCATCTGTCAAATAGTCCGGGCTCCCAAGTACATTTTTTTCACTTGATTACTATCAAGATAATTTTCCGGGAGTAGCTTCATTTTGACACACGCGCGTCAAAGACGCCTTTTAGAAACGCGCGTCGACGGCGCGCTTTTATTATACAGGTGTGCAAAGGCCCTTAGACTTCGCTGTCCGTCCGTCCGTCTGTCATCAGGCTGTATCTCAAGAATGGCGATAGCTAGACAGTTAAAATTTTCACAAATTATGTATTTCCGTTGCCGCTATAACAACAAATACTAAAAACCAAATAAAATAAATATTTAAGGGGGGTTCCCATACAAGAAACGCGATTTTTTGCCTATTTTTTCTCGATATCAATAAATTGTATCAGTAAGTACCTACACTTGAAATATTCATAAAATATTTAATTTTACTTTAATAATAAACTAGCCGACCCGTGCCCACTTCGTTGCGCATTAATTATTTTTAATAATTACTTCTAACGACGATATCTCAAAAACTATTCATCTGATTGATATAGTGTAAATAATAATAATAATAATAATAATTTTATTTATTTTCTCACCACAATATTGCATACATGACATTTGATAGGTACATAAAAATATTAGCACTAATATTGTGGGAGACTGGTGCCTAAGCTAGGCTCGAGGCCTGTGTTTCAGGACACCAGGTCTCCACCCCTTAATAAAGTACATTTCAATTATCATCATCATACGGGCATTACCAATTTTGTTGCAAACAATATAATATGAGATAGTAAATTTATACAGGGTGTCCCGCGATAATCTGCAACCCCGAAAGAGGGTGAAACTAGACCATAAATTATCGACAAAAAACAGAAAAAAAATTAAAAAATTAAAAAAAAAATTTTTATTTTTTTTACTGACGAATTGAGATTTTTATATAGCTTACGTAGCCTCTTTGTACAAAAAATGATGATTTTTGTACGTGTTTTTTGGGATACAGGCGTAAATTTTTTTTTATTTGAATGGCAATATGATAAGAAATAATAATAAATCATAAAATTTCCTGGTATTGGGGGCATAATTCTGAGAAAATTAGAGATCATTGAAAAAAACAGTCATAAAAAATGGATTTTTTTTCACAAGAAGCATAGTTAAAGACATAATGCCACTTTTTTGCGAGCTAATTTTTATTTTATCCTTACCGCCAAGTACGTGGCGTAATATTTTATTTTATTTTAAAGTAATCGACCCACTACTTTGGAAGAAATCATCATTTTTTGTACATAGAGTCTAGGTAAGATATAAAAATCTTAATTCGTCAACAAAAAATTAATTTTTTTTTTTAAAAAGTTTTTTCTATGTTTTTTGTCGATAATTTATGGTCTAGTTTCACCCCCTTTCGGGGTTGCACTTTATCGCGGGACACCCTGTATATTTATATCTAAGGTTAGTATATGTTATGTTATTCGTGGTTCGATATGGTTTAGTTGGTGTGTGTGTGTGTGTGTGTGTGTGTGTGTGTGTGTGTGTGTGTGTGCGTGTTTGAGGGGCGTGTGTTTGTGTATGTTAGAAGTACTCTAAGTTAGGCCAGAAAGAATCGCTTCAGTGTCATCATAGTTCAACCCCTGTAGCCATTCAGTTAATTTCCGTTTACACCTATTTTTAGTGAGTTATAAAATAATAAATTTTAATATGAGCAATTTTAATATGAATTAAATTCTTAAGCTAACTAACATATTTATTTGGATAAGGATTAATACTGAACTAAAGAAAATAGCTTTGAAAATAACGTAATGTTTTTAATTACTATTTTGAACATAAAAGTCGTTATTGTAAGTCAACCGTAAGAGATAGAGATATGCTGTCGCGGACTTTTTTGTAGCATTTTTATAGATTTTGAATTCGGTAGTACATTACTTAACTATATCTTTGCTAGTTTACGCGGCGTTCGCGAGGAAAGGTCCCCGTTGGCGAGATTTTTTGCGACCTCTTCAACATTTATCGCCGTATTTCTGCTAATTTACATAAAAGCATAATAAATTATATACCTAAACCTTCCTCAAGAATCACTCTTTCTATTGTTGAAAACCGTGTAAAAATCCGTTTAGTAGTTTTCGAGTTTATCGCGTTCAGACAGACAGGAGGACAGAAAGACGCGGCCGGGGGACTTATTTTTATAATAAGCATAGATAATAAAATTTAAATAAAAAAAAATATTTTGGGGGCTCATACAAAAAAGTGACTTTTAGCGGATTTTTGGCCGATATTTAAATCATTGTACCTACTGTTGTTTACCTAGCCAATAGTAAGGAACCTTTCGTGCGCGATTCCGACTCGCACTTGGCCGATTTTATTTATATATTATATAATATACTAAATTTATATAAAGTATGTTTCATTCTATTATCAGCTCGGTGAAGATCGATGTAGTTTCAGATCTTAGACCAAAAAAATTGTTAAACTTGTAATTAATGTCTCTATGATCAAAAAATATTTACAGTATTCAAATTAAGACACTAAAACCCAATCATAATAAATCTGTTTTAAATCAGTTGACAAATAAACACATTTTGTTTTTTCAGAAGAGGATCAAATAGACCAAAAAATTTCAACGGGGTCTAAAGAAACATATTCTATAGATGGACTAAGGGCATACGAAGATGTCAAAGATATTTTAGATTCAGACGATGATGTCCCTACGCTGTCTGTATCATCGATGTCGGTAAAAGAAGAATTACAAGACAATTGGGATAACGGGATACATGCCGTCTCCGATCAAATTGGTATGTATTTAAATAAATAATAATAGCATTTGTTCTCTAACGAACGAGAACAACGAGATGAAGACGCCGCGTTGGCGCAACGGTCACAGCACTGGATTGTGCCTGTTGCGCTGGCGGTTGCAGGTTCGATCCCCGCACATGACAAACATTTGTATTGACCATACAGATGTTTGAAAAAAAGTCTGAAAAAAAAAAGATTGTTTTAATAGTTAATAGTTAATTTTTTTAAGTAAAACTTCTTTACGCACGTCTGACTTGGGGAGTGAGCTGGTGAATGCGGGACGAGGGCGTTACGAAAAGTGTGATTGAGCGAGGCGAACGGAAGTTGAGATGGAGATATAAGTTAGATGGAGCTAAAGAAGTTTTACTTCAGTCGTGTGGACTAAGTTTGAAAGTATAAATACTTCCTTTAGATTATCATTGTGTACTAACAAAAACGTTTCAGGTGCCTTTAATCCTCTGGAACTGCCAAACAAGGAAAAAGCGAATGAAGTAGTAAAAGTCGGTAAAGAAGATGTTCCTGAAAAACCAAATCTAATACTAGAAAATGAGCCAAAGGAAAGTAATGAAATTTTTTTAAAAACAAGTGCATTAAATAAATCCAATAAAGACTCAAATAATTTAAATAAAATACCTAAAAATAGTAAGAAGATAAAAAAGTATGAGCCTCGGAAAAAAATACAGAAAGATTCTTTTTTAATTAATTCTAACAATAATCTTACAGAACCACATGTAACAAATAATCCAAAAATACACAACCGAAATGAAACATTAACACTAAATGAAACTAAATCAGCAAATAATATAAACTTAGCACTTCCAAAAACTTCGAAAATACAAATAAATGATAAACCAAATGACAAGAAACATGACAGCAACTTTTTAGTTCCGAATAATAAATACATTTGTAACATATGTAATTATGAAACTGTAAATAAAAAATACTTAATTATTCATTTACGTTTGCACGATACTAAAGAAAAGATACATTGTTGTAGTCAATGTCAGTATATGACTGAAGTAAAACAAAATTTTAACAACCACCTTAAAAAACACACAGGTGAAAAACCATACGAATGTCATGTTTGTGAAAGAAAATTCAGTCAAATCAGTAATTTAAATAGTCACAGAAGAACACACACAGGTGAAAAACCATACGAATGTCATGTTTGTCAAAGAAAATTCAGTCAAATCAGTACTTTAAATAGTCACAGAAGAACACACACAGGTGAAAAACCATTCGAATGTCATGTTTGTCAAAGAAAATTCAGTGATATCAGTAATTTAAATAGTCACAGAAGAACACACACAGGTGAAAAACCATACGAATGTCATGTTTGTCAAAGAAAATTCAGTCATATCGCTTCTTTAATTAGACACAGAAGAACACACACAGGTGAAAAACCATACGAATGTCATGTTTGTCAAAGAAAATTTCGTGAAAGCGCTGATTTAAAGAAACACATAAGAATACACACAGGTGAAAAACCATACGAATGTCATGTTTGTGAAAGAAAATTCAGTCAAATCAGTAATTTAAATAGTCACAGAAGAACACACACAAGTGAAAAACCACACGAATGTCATGTTTGTCAAAGAAAATTCAGTGATATCAGTAATTTAAATACACACATAAGAACACACACAGGTGAAAAACCATACGAATGTCTCCTTTGCCCAAAGAAATTTACACAAAATAGTGGTTTAAACTATCATTTACGAACTCGTCATACAGAAATAAAGCAAAATGTCGCTTAAGTTATGTTTTAACTCAAATAAATAAGAAATATATTTTATTGGAGTTTACTCCTGAAGAAACAATATAAGGAAGTGAAATGAAAGAGTGACACTTTTCGGCGCTTTTAGCTTTTATGTAAGGTTCGTTACCTAGTTGACCCACAGCTATCGAACCGATACTAATAGCGTGCGTCTGTTTATGTTATAATTGTAGTTTTAAATTTTAATTTGATTCAATAGAAAACTTCAATTTTTAGAAATCACAATAATTGTTCTTAAGGAGTAAACTCCAATCCCGTGTTGGAGTTGACACACACGCTTTTTTATTTCGTTTTTCAATAAAATATACGTTTTTTTTACGCCGTATTGTAAGATTACAATTTTCATTTAATTGTTCGGTTGATAACCATTGTTATAATATAAGACAGTGTTTTTCAACCTTTTTCATGATGCGACCCCCCTGGTATGAAAAAATATTACGAGACCCCCCGACCCTTCGCTTTTTGAAGTGAAACTTCTGTAGGTACATGAGGGGTAAAATTTGAGCGACTGGTAACGCGGCAGCGTCATGACGGTCAGTACTTGGATGGGTGACCACCTGGGAACACCGCGACGTTGGCTTTTTGTTTTTTTTTTTCAACTACTTTTTTGTATTTTAAATTCGTTTTTTTTAATTTGTTTTTTTTTAAATTAGGTAGTTTTCCAAAGAAGTTTCACTTCTGACAAGTGTACTTTGTACTCACGCAATTTTTTTATCATGTATGTATGTGTCTAAGACGAGATGAAAATGTCATCATGCAAAAGACAAAATACATGGTTTTACAAAAAAAGTTCAAGTTTCAAAAGTTTCGATTCATTTTCGTCGACACTATATTTTACTGCTGTGTGCTGTGTGGTTACGGCACTAAAGAATGTAGCCACCCCCTCTCTTCCGGTGGGTGTCGTAAGAGGCGACTAAGGGATGACACAGTTCCACTACCACCTTGGAACTTAAAAAGCCGACGGATGGCGGGATAACTATCCATGCTGGTTTTGAAATACACAGGCCAAAGACGGGCAGCAGCGTCTTCGGTGCGACGGCGCCAGCCCTGCGGTCACCAACCCGCCTGCCCAGCGTGGTGACTATGGGCACAACACATGAGTTCGCGTCATAATGTCGGGCGCGAACTTGTGGAGGCCTATGTCCAACAGTGGATTGTGATAGGCTGAAGTGATGGTGGCAAGTGGTGATATTTTACTGAAGAAGTCAGATGTGAGATAAACATCAAGGCATATTTATCTGGTATGAAAATGGTCTTAGATAATTTGAAAGAAGAATAATAATTGTGTCATTACTTCTCACTGCAATAAACATCGGAGAACACTGGGCAGAGGTGGTTTTTTTTTTATGTAACTAGGTCGGCAAACAAGCGTAAGGCTCACCTGATGGTAAGCGATCACCGTAGCTCATATACGCTTGCAACACCAGAAGCATCACAAGCGCGAGGCCGACCCTACCCCCAATTCCCCCCAGAAGCTCTGGTTACCTTACTCACCAAAAGTAACACAACACTGCTTGGAAACGGTATTATTTAGCTGTGATCTTCTGTAAGGTCGAGGTACTACCCCAGTCGGCTGCTCCATATTTTGAGCCGGAAATCTCCTGCTGTGCCCTACCTCAGTTTAAAAATCTTATAATTCGTTTTTAAATGCTGCTATAAATGAGGCTAATTTGCCAACTAAGCTCAAAAAGAATCTGCTAGAATTATGTGCCAATGGAATTGGAATCCAAGTCTGCTAATTTGGATACCTATTTGGTTAAGAAGAAAAACAGAATACCCGGAATTGACAACTGAGGCCTTGAAGTGTTTGATTCCATTTGCCACCTCGTACTTATGAGCATCTTATGAGAGTTGACATTTTCACCAATGGCCAAAATAACAAGTAAACAAAGAAACCGCTTAAATTTGAAAAACGATTTAATTCTATGTGTAGCAAATACAGATCCACGATGGGAGCAATTGGTTAATCAACAATTGTGTTTGCTCGCAAACGAAAAAAAACCCGACTTCAATTACATCGACAAGGTGATACAAAGTAATAAGACTAAAAAACAGTCAAGCAAATGCGCGTTATCAAAGATTACTCAAAAAGTTGTAATCAGATCTCGATCTTTATACAAGACTACAAGACAAGTATTAGCTTTTGATTAAAGTAAGAATCATCAAAATCGATAAGCCCAGTGAAAAGTTACGCGGTTTAATACAACGTAGGTCGACGAAAAAGTAGTCAAGTAAATACGCATTATTAAATATAACTGTAAAAGTACTTGTCAGATCTCAATTAAATTTAGATGGGATCACATAACACGCAATACCTTTCAATTAAAACAAAATTCATCGAAATCGGTCCACCCAATCAAAAGTTCTGAGCTAACATACATAAAAAATACAACCGAATTGAGAACCTCCTCCTTTTTTGGATGTCGGTTAAAAACAAGCACAACCTTCGCAATAACATGAGTATTAGGATTTTATTTCTGGTTAATTTGTTTATACTAACATAAAAATGTTTGAGTATATCCTTTTGTTAAAATTCTGTTACTTAATAAACCAATATTTTTAATCTTTATTGTTTTTTTTTACTAAATTTCTCTCGACCTCTGACGACCCCCCTACGGCAGCTTCGCGACCCCCCAGGGGGTCGCGACCCACAGGTTGAAAAACACTGATATAAGAAAAAAATTGACAAAATTCGATATTGTTAATCACTGTCGGATAGATACTTTTCGAATTATGATTCACTGTAGTCAAAAAGAAATAAAATCAAAATTAAAATAAAATCAAACAGAAAAATAAAAATTTATATTAATTTTATTTAATTATATTAATTAACTAGCAGACCCGTGCCCACTTCGTTAGGCGTTAATTATCTTTTTCTTTGTCATGCAATTACCTATGTGTAGGTAATAATTTTTATTAGGTTCATTGTTTAGAATTTTATTTCTTGTTTATAGCTAGTATTGGACGTTGTTACACTCGGCTAACCTAACCCCACGGTATCGGTGTGCCTTCAGCTTTACTTCATAGGAAGACAATTAAAACAATATATTTTAATATCAGAAACCCAGGTGTGCTCACAGCCTTATTACTCTGTACCGCGCACCTGCAAGATTTCAACATAATTTCGGATGAAGATTGGAGACCACCGCAGCGACCACCGCCGCGACGGCCCCACCGAGGAAACCTTTCGTTAACTTCTTTTTATTAAATCATTCTCTTACTTAACATCAGTAGGGAATCACTTATTTTTAATCATGTAGTTTTAATAGCAAATTTTAATTGTAATTTTAGTTAATAAATGTAATTATAAGTAAATTGCCTTTTCTTGGCACCTACGGCTGCAACAATCGTAACTGGCGCAGTCGGTAGGATAGTACTCGCGGGCCGGTTCGCGGGATTCGGGAACAAAAATCGTCACGCCGCGTGCCACCCGTGTGGTTATCGAACTACGAACGAGTACTATAAGAAGAATCTACGGAAGTTGCAGCCAAAGGGAATCAAGAAATCGATTCGGCTAAGAAAAATGCAATTGTAAGTACCTTGAATCTTTCAAGTTCCTTACCCAAACCTATCCTCTAAGTAATCCTAATCCATAAAAATTATATCGCATAATTTTTATGTAAAAATTTTAGCCTTATTATAGATATTTATATAATAATATAACTGTGTGTTAATTTTAATCCAGTTATTATATTTAATTAATCCATAAAAATTATATCGCATAATTTTTATGTATAAATTTTAGCCTTATTATACGTATTTTATAGGTGTGTGTTAATTTTAATTCTCTTATTATATTTAAGTAATCCATAAAAATTATATCGCATAATTATTATGTGTGAATTTTAGCCGTATACATATTTTATAGGAGTATAATTATACATAGCTGACTGTTAATTTTTAAGTCAGTTATTAAATTTAATTAATCCGTAAAAATTATATCGCATAATTTTTATGTGTGAATTTTAGCCGTATACATATTTTATAGGAGTATAATTAGATATACATAGCTGACTGTTAATTTTTAAGTCAGTTATTAAATTTAATTAATCCGTAAAAATTATATCGCATAATTTTTATGTGTGAATTTTAGACTTATTACACACATTTTTTTTTATAATTATATAGCTGTGTCTTAATTTTAATTCACTTACTATAATTATTTAAGTTATCCGTAAAAATTATATCGCATAATTTTTATGTGTGAATTTTAGGCGTATTATAGATATTTTATAGAATTATATAGCTGTCTGTTAATTTTAATTCACTTATTATATTTAAGTAATCCGTAAAAATTATATTGCATAATTTTTAAGTGTGAATTTTAGCCGTATTAAACTCGTACATATTTTATATAATTTATATAGCTGTGTGTTAATTTACCTATAGATTCCAAAATTTTTTATCCGCGAGAAATTAGGAATAGTAAGTTAAGTAATATTAGGCTAAATTCAAATAGAATTAATTTATTTGAGACAACACTCTATAGTGACCTTTCGATACAGACGCAAGGTTCCAGCACACTACTAGTAAAAACGACACTACTCTATTACTCTGCCTTGCTTGCTTGCTTTTCAATAAAATTAGTCGAAGCGATGCGGAGCATAACCTTGATCTAATGAAATATGCTCATCTTACTCAAACAGTAATGATATTGAGTGACAATGTAGATTATATTTCACAGGAGATAATTAAATTCCAGAATATTCTAGCGTTTGTTTAAACTGTCACTTTACATCATTTGACTTTAGATCAAACCACCTTACGCTCTATTATAGATAAGCTGCATATAATTAATTTAGACATAAGAGAATACTATGACATAATTAAGGTACGATTATTTTACGTAGGTAACGAGATAGTTTTAGTTTTTCAATTCCCAATAGTTATATCTTTTATCTATAATTTATATTAGTTATCTATTCTTATTATATAAGTTATATATTAGTTATCTATTCTTGTTATAGTTATCTATTCCCAATAAATACCATCAGCTCCTATCACCCACCTTTCCATTCCTAGTTATCCATGAGAATGAATTCAGGTACATAGAGGCTGAATGCCCGAAGGCCAGCAAGTGGCATTTATGTATAGAAAAGCCGAACTATCTTAATCAATCATAGAGAACTGCATACAACAACTTATAACAACGCAGGAGCGTAGTACGTTATATAATCCTATGACTGTCACTTTGAGCCACGCAGCATATAAAGAATTGGATGAAAAGAATTACACAGTCAGTTTTCCTGAATTAACAAAGGTCCACTTGTTCTGCGAGCGACACTCCTATGAAACTCTTCACGGCAGCTATCTTGTCATAATCCCCAAGCAATGTTATATGGACAAGTAAGCTTAAAAACCTTCAAGAAATTAAAACTAGAATCTCCATGCAGCAACCTATAAAGTTAAAAGCCGAAGAAAACTATGTTATCTATCACACTACGATACCTATATAATTATGTAACTATACTATTAAGTACATGCGCCCTTCTAAGCGTGTACTATCGGAAGCGCCATACCAGACCAATTTAGCTAAGACTATGAAAGAAAATGAAGAAAATAATTCAGATATGCAAGCCGTCGACGCTGTCCCAGGTACCAGGTAGGTAGAAGAGTGGATCCTGATCATCTTCCAGCGCAGTTTACGACATCAGTCTTCAACAGACGCTGTTCTACGGGGGGAGGTGTTACACTCGGCTAACCTAACCCCACGGTATCGGTGTGCCTTCAGCTTTACTTCATAGGAAGACAATTAAAACAATATATTTTAATATCAGAAACCCAGGTGTGCTCACAGCCTTATTACTCTGTACCGCGCACCTGCAAGATTTCAACATAATTTCGGATGAAGATTGGAGACCACCGCAGCGACCACCGCCGCGACGGCCCCACCGAGGAAACCTTTCTTTAACTTCTTTTTATTAAATCATTCTCTTACTTAACATCAGTAGGGAATCACTTATTTTTAATCATGTAGTTTTAATAGCAAATTTTAATTGTAATTTTAGTTAATAAATGTAATTATAAGTAAATTGCCTTTTCTTGGCACCTACGGCTGCAACAATCGTAACTACGTATAAAATCGTAATAATATCGTGTATTTATTATTTTAAATTACAGAACCAAATAACATACTAAATTTTATAGCACTTAAAATAAATAAATAATGTTACTTCAATGCCATCTATCAAAAATTCCGAAAACGACGTCGATAGGCTAATAAATACTCTTCTAATAGCCATAGATGGCGTTATTATAAAGAGGTAAAGTTTATAACTTTGTTTGTATATACGGGGTAATCTTCGCAAATACTGATCCGATCATGAAAATTCTTTCACTAACAAAAAGCTACACTATTCAGGAGTGACAAGATAAAAGGAAAAAGATAAAAATTATCAAAATTTTCGACCCAGCAGGATTTGAACCTGCGCCCTCTGACGTGCCGTGTCAACAATTCAATCTAATCAAGCATTATTATTTGCCTTAGAAATTAATTGGTGATTTTAAAACATTTATATTTATCTGATTTGCTGAAAATAATGAGAGTGTATTGGAACATATCAAACACCGTACCCTTCTTATGTGAAATGGATTATAATGCCAACGAAGTGGGCACGGGTCGGCTAGTCTACTTATAAAGTTATTACACATAATCTATATGATAGAAAAGCTTGTCGCGAGATATGAGTACTCGTATTTCCTTTAATAGTTAAAATCAATCACATCAATTTATTTAATTTACTTGTTTACAAGCAAATCTTGCGACAAGCTTTTATATCATATAGATTATTGACTTTATAAGTAGATAGTAAAAGTTTTAATGTAAAAAAATTTTTTTTTTCGTTTTAGCGCATTCAAATAAAAGCTTGTTTTTTAAAAAGGTTTTTTACTTTTAATTTATTTTTGACTTTTTAGTCGGTTATCACGTCATTTGGTAAGTCTTTAGATTAAGAACGGTTGACTGTTTATCGGCATATTTTTGTCACAGAAACGAAAAAAAATAACCCTAACCTATCTAATTTCCGACCGACCGACCGACGCCGTTCTTAATCTAAAGACTAGCCCATCACTTTAATCGAATTATTCTTAGCAAGCCCTTTAATTTGATACCCATATTGTAGAAGTGCACTAAAAATAACTAGTTCGCACTCTTGGATATGCCGCCATATTGGATTTAGAATGACGTCACAAAGTTAACCATGCATTGGCATCCAAATTGAACCTGTATACAAAATTTCAGCTCAATTTGGTGAAGATATCTGCTTCAAAATTGAGTTGCAAGATTTCACCCGAACAAGCATACATACATACAAACCATGCATTGTCATCCAAATTGAAGCTGTATACAAAATTTCAGCTCAATTAGTTGAAGATATTTGCTTCAAAATTGAGTTGCAAGATTTTACCCGAACAAACATACATACATACAAACTATGCATTGTCATCCAAATTGAACCTGTATACAAAATTTCAGCTCAATTGGTTGAAGATATCTGCATCAAAATTGAGTTGCAAGATTTCACCCGAACAAACATTTATTAAATTTACATACATACATACATTGCAAGTTAAATAATAATAGTAATAATAGTAGTTAAATAATAAAAGTAATAAGTAAATATATTTTTAAAAGTTGCCTTGCTGACGGTACTTTGTGTTGACATCTTGCGTGCACCGTGACTGACAGCTTCCGAGGCGTACAGTACGCGCGACATAACTTGGCACGACTGAAGTTCGCGCAGAAGGCTGCGCAGTAACATATTTTAAGGGACCGGGGGAAGGCGATTTTGGCATGAGACGCATGCGGGGAGGCTAGGGATTGACCATATGTAAACACAATCGACCGTTTAATTAACCGAATTGCGCAATCGATTAGTTTTATTTAGGATTTATTGATTTTTGTTTATATAAGATATTAAACGTATTAGATTTACAAATATAGTTAATTTTGTCGTTAATAAACGAGATTTCGACATTAATTAAAAAAAAAAAACTACAAAAATCAAATTTTCTCAGTTGAAAGACACGATTTACTTGAATATCAGTTATCTATTAACGACTACACTATTTGAGAAAATTTAAAACCTCCTTTTAAAATTAAAAATAAATATATTTTTATGACTTAATTTTAATCGATTTCAATAAAAATCGATTAAACAACACCTTATTGCACATCCCTTTTTGCTTACTTCATACAGCTTCGTGTTTTTTCGGAAATACTCGGATACGGTAATCTGTCTCAGTCACACGTTAGTATTCGTGCCACTATCTCTGTCTTGAGCACTATCGGCTACAAAAGTTTTCGTTTCTAATGTTGTTAATTTTTATTATTAGTATTAGTAATTAGTGTTATAGTATTCAGTTTGTTTTATTTAGTTTTAATTGTTTTATCTAGTGTTAGTATTAATTTCGTTTTATTTAGTGTTAGTATTAAGTGTGTTTTGATTTTGGGATTTTCCCCCTCAGCGACAGTGATTAAATAATAATTAATAATAAGCGTAAATATGTGTTAAATAATAATATGTGGTAATTTATATAAAAAGTATTAAGTGTAAATATTATTTATTGTGTTGTTTGTGATAAAAATCTGCCACTATCGAAAGGTAAGGTATTGAAATTGAATTTTTAATATAAAAGTTATTTTTCAGCGTCTTAAAGTGTTATAATGTTTATTTTATTGGTCACTGTATTAGGAAAATTTTATTCGTACATTGATTTATAATAAAAATAAAAATTGGTAATGACAGTTTTTTTCGTGAGTGTACATGCGCAAAAGTTCGCAGAGCCTATGTTCAGTCACGCCAAGTTATATCGCGCGTACTGTACGCACACATGGTCGCAGCTTGTATCCGATCAGCGATGGATTCCGTGCGACAATTTTTGATGCGTCAAGCCGGTTTCTAGGTTATGTTTTTATTGTACTTATTTATTTTATTTACATAATGAGATAAATCGGACATGGAGTGGTGTAACGATAATAGGGTACTTTCCGTAGTGAAAAATAAATTATAAAATTTGATAAAAACTACAATGTATAGAGAAATACACCTAAATATTCTGATTTGGAATCATAAAAGCACATTATTGATTTATTATATTGAAATTAAAAGTCGTATATTTTAATCTGTATATCACGTGACCTAAAACACGAGCCGCCACGGTGTGACGTCATACGGGCAATAACATAGCTCTGTCAGTGCTGTCAACAGCTAGGGTACATATCTAATATCTGTAATATCTATCAATTTTAACTTCAAGGAGTAATAGTTGTGTTTTTTCGTATAATAACTCTTCATATCTTGTTCCAACTGAAATAATATGCATTCATTACTAATTTGTTGATGGCTGGTAGGTTATGTTACTCTCTTACATACGTCATACAGTTTTGTTATTGCACATATTACGTCACCAAAATGGCTGTAGCGTTTTCGCGGTAATAAAAAAGGTTTAAAATTTAAATCAATTTTTATGGCATGAAAGCGTGTTTATTTTGCCGAAATATATTTTTTTGTGGCTTTTTATTAGAAAATCAACATTTTGAAGTAATTTTTCAAACATAGTGGAATACCCTATTATATTTGTTAGCAAACGAAAAAAACTGACTTAGATCACATCGACAAGTAATACAATGTACCTACTACCCTGTAGACGAAAAAAATTAACAAACTCACTAATTGTCTGGTATCTCTAGAAATTCTACCCTTACTACAGTAAATCTAAAAAATAAAAAAATAAAAAAATTATAAAATCTACTTTTTTTGTTTTTTGTCTTTTATTAATATACTCTTTGAAGTAGGCAGACTAAAATTTGACAGCACGACGCTTAAAAACTGTTAGAGATGGGCGTAACGGCTACATTTTGATATTACGTTATAACGTTACGCTACTTTTAAATCACTTATTATTTTTTACGTGATAATATTTTTTATTTTAACCAACTGTGAAACCCTTGTGAGATCTAATTTTTTTTTGGGATTTTTTGACCTGGTAACTACAACCTTTAGGTCAACTCTTATTATTTGTGAGATCAAATGCATATTACATATAGGATACTTAAAATGAAAGACTATCTGTATACAAAATTTCATAAAACGGTTACAGCCGTTTCTGAGATATCCAAAGTATAACAAAAAAAAAGGTGTGTGTGCAATTCACACACGATAGAAGTGAAACTTCTATGGCAAACTAATTAAAAAAAAAAAAAACTAATTTAACACTTTCACGCGAACATACCAATATTGTAGGTCTATGCGATATTGCACATCATTTTTTCATAGAAATTCAAGCGACGTCTAATGACGTTGTGCAAATAGCTGATGACATTAGTATTTAAATATATTGCTCTGACGTACTAAGACGTCGACGTTAAGATACGCTATGCTACAATGGTCACTTTTTTGGTCCAATTTACACATCTAAAACAAACAAAAAATACAAAATATGTATTTTGAACACATTCAGACTTATTTCAATAAAGTAAAATAAATTGATATAACATAATATATAAGGTCAATATTCCACGTGAACACAGAATCGGCGCACGCACACCCCCGCGACGCGGCACAAGTCGATTAATGTAATAAAACTTCTTAGGCGAAACGACGTATAGTGACGTTGTGCGCTACTAGTGGGTACTTAGTATCAGTACGGAATGCCATCAAAGAAGGCAAAATAAAATCGGTGTGGTGTAGCACTACAATTTTCAGAATTCGATATGTTGTGGCACAGCAACCGAACTTTTAAACATTAGTATGGCCAAACACCGTACCATTACGTTGTGCTCAATAAATCGAGTTTTTGTTGAACGTAATAGTACGTTGTGCCATATCATATCTACCAATATATGACGTACATATACGTTGTTCGCATGAAAGTGTTCAAATTAGCGGCTTGCAGCGCGGCTCGTCCTTCCCTGTCTTTTTGCCGTTGCATCCGGTTTGAAATCACAACGATTCTAAAGAAGTTTCACTTCAATAAATACAAGAATTACTCGTTTACAGATACAAGATAAAATAAACTTACCGCTATTTTCATTCCTGTTATTTTCTCTACTTATTTCTTCATATACATATAATTAAATGCTTTTGTTTCATATGTTTTTTTTAAATTCGTTATAGTAGTTTTAAATGAAAGTATAAAATTTTTACAATATTTACATTCCGCTTTTTTTGCAATTTCATCCACCACAGTAAAATAATTCCACATTTGTCCTTTTCGTGGCATTTTACTCTACTCACTAAACAACTATACTTAATTATATAAACAACTATACTTAATTATATAAACAACTTAATTATAATTATTAATTATATTTACAGTTTCTCAAAACGCAACACCGCAATCGTAAAATTCGTAAATAAACTCATGAAAATGACGAACATCATACGAGAATAAACGCGTTGTCCTTACTGACAATTTAACCGTTAAACAAAACGAAATAATATGAAAAAAAATAAGTCTAACGTGTAGTATAGTATAATAAAAATAATAATACGAACTAAAATATTTTTAAAATTTATTTCAAAAGACATTGAAATGAAAATAGTTCTTATTCAGTTACAATAGAATACAATTTGACATGGGACTAAGCTAAGATATTATACGCAACGTGAATGTTCTGGACATTCAAAGGAAAATAGTTCTTAGTCCGTTACAATAGAATACGATTGGACATGGGACTAACATATTATACGATGTTCTGGACATTAAAAGGAATTTTGTGACCATAGAGTACAATTTGGCTCTGTGTACATTTGAGGTAAAGTAGTAAAAATAAAAATATTCTTTCAAACCTTACCTGGGAAGCGTGATATTATATCACGCTTCCCAGGTAAAAAAAATAATAGGTGATAAAATGATTTAAAAATAATAGGTGATTTTATCCGCTACCTAATATAACGAACACCTCTAAAAACTGTTGCCTTGAGCATTTTTTTTGCATGGAGAACCCATATGCCGCAATTTGTCAAATGACCTGGCACCTCTACGGTACCTACGGTAGTTTCGCTAACATATGTCCATGGAGATTTGTCGAATTCATAGATATAGGTAATAAAAATTAAAAAGGTCGAATTGGACCACAGAGCATATGAATCGGACATTAGCGATATTCAAGGTATGGTATTACCAGTTTTTTTTATATAGGTAGAGTTAATGTGGCAAAGTGCGCCTACCGGGCAAGTGCACCTACCACAAATATCTCGAAAACTACCGATTGGATACTAGTAGTGACACTATATATCGATGCTACAAACTAAATCATAGTTCTTGGTGAAAGTCACAGATGACTCTAGTCATGTGAGTTTGAGATACGCGCCATTTTATTTTCACTGATATTCAAAGTGGTGAGCCGAGATGACTATGGGTTGATCATCTTCGTAAATCTCAAGAAATCTAGTTTTTACCAACATACGAGTGAGGTAAATGCACAATTTAAATATTTTTCTTTAAGTTTCTGACTATATCTCACTCCTATCTAGTAAAATTTATATATTTTTTTGCAGTTAAATATTCTAACTTAAAATTTATATAGTTGGGGAAGTGCGCCATACTGACTTTTTATATGGCGCACTTCGCCGCAATCCAGAGGTTACAAACTTTTTAAAATGTGTCTTTGTTACAAGTCTTTATTTAACTTGCAATGTTTCTTTGCTTGTTTGTATGGTCGGGTCAAATCTTGCAAATTAATTTGAAAAAGAAATCTTGAATGAACACGTTGGTCCATTTATGGTCAATTTGGGTGAGAATGCTATTTTTATGCATGACAATGCCCGACCTCATACATATTGGATTGTGAGTGACTACCTTCAAGAGATGAACATTACTCGTATGGAGTGGCCAGCACGCAGCCCAGATGTCAATCCGATCGAGCATGCTTGGGACCAGCTAGGGAGATGCGTAAAAAAATTACGCTTCGTGAGCTCAAAATTGCTCTCACAGAGGAATGGGAGAATATTCCCCAAAATCGTACAAAAAACTTGGTGTACAGCATGCCAAACTGGGTAAACGCAGAAATGGAAGCACGAGGAGGCAATACGAAATATTAAAATTCGAGAAAATCGTAATGTTGTTCAAAAATGTCATGTTTCCCATTTTTGTTTTAAGGCGAGAAAATAAATATTACACTTAACACCTAATTTCAATGACTAACTTCTTATTTCAGTCCGTTTATAATACCAAATAAGTAGTTCCATTTACGATGGGAATACCATGGGGTATTCCCATCGTAAATAAAAGAAAAAATATACTTGACACTCGATTATCAATATTTGGAAAAAAAGTTCATAGCCTCTGACTTAAGATTGTATGGCGCATTTAGCCGAAATTTGGTTTTAAATGCATAGATTCTTCTAGAATGTGGCTATGAAAAATAAATAAATATCATTCGTTTTCTTTCTTGTTTTCCTATAATTATATAAGGCTGTTTTTATTCTAATGCTATAATATTACGTTTTATTAATACAAGGCGCACTTACCCGATTTGTCGGCAAAGTGCGCGCCTGGTAAGACTGTTTTCAAATTTTATGCTAAAATTCATTAATTTGCTGTCAGATTCTAATGACACGACACGGTTGTTGTTGCAAAACATCACAGATCCTTATGGTACCATGACTTAGTATCACTCGTGAACTTAAACACAAGAAATATTGCACCAAAGTCAACTATGAAAAAAGTATGGCGCACTTTGCCCCCCCGACCCTATATAATTTTTTGCGAAAAGGAAAATTTGCAATGTCCTTTTTTAAATTTTAAAAAACTGTCTCAGTGGTTAGTAGGTTTAACAAAGACACCAGCTGCGGCGAGGCTCATGTCACACATGAATATATGCCCCCAAAAATAGCGAGCCTGCTTTATGAAGTTTACTTTTCGACCTACACGGGTTGTTGCCCCACCAATGATGCCCCACATACTAGTACTACGCTGCTCCAAGCAATTCTAACTAGATTCGATTCCTTGGAAACATTTAGCCACATGGACGAGATGATCGACAGCTAATTAACTAATTTAATTTTCGACCAACGGATTAACTATTGTTAACGTTAAAAATATTAAAAGATCTTGATAATAGAGTTAATGTGGCAAAGTGCGCCTACCGGGCAAGTGCACCTACCACAAATATCTCGAAAACTACCGATTGGATACTAGTAGTGACACTATATATCGATGCTACAAACTAAATCATAGTTCTTGGTGAAAGTCACAGATGGCTCTACATAGGCGGCGGAGGGCGTGGGCGGTGTGGGCGACCGCCCACGGCCTCGCGGTGCAAAGGGCCTCGCGCCCGACATCCGAAAATAAATTTTAAAAAGTATGGAAAATCCTAAAGTACACGGTAAGTGAGTAAAAGGCAACAAAAAACTTAACGAGGTCATTCGTTCAACTATTTTACACGGACCTCATATTTTTTCATACCGGGGGCCTTATATGAAAATCGATTCCTAAAGAGTAAACTCCAAAAAAAAGATCCTGAAATAGGACGAAATTTCCAATAAAAAAATCCAGACTCTCAGAACACTATCTCTATTATTTGTAATTTTATTTAACGCTGAAAATAGTGCTCTGCGAGGTCGTTACGACATAGGCCGCCCAAAACAACCTGTGCCAAGCAGGCTTATGGTGGCGGAGGTTGTTTTTATAAATTCACAATATTAAAATTAGCCGATAAAAAATTGTTTCATCTAATTAACAGATGAGGGAATATTTTGCTATATCCCAGATCTTAGACCAATAGGTCCATCTAATTAATTAGTCCTGGCGTGATAAAGATAATATTTGTAATATAAAATTTATTTACCTTTATTATTTTTTTTCTATTTTTTTTTTTTATTTAACAATTTATCATACGTACAAAACTTACATAATAAATTTGTCATGAAGACTCACGTATAATGGGTGTGCTTATCCCTATAAGAGATTTCTTCCAGCACACCCAATTTTTATTTATTTAATGTCCCAAAGAAGTTAAGTAAATATTTAGGTTTTTTTCTTTATTAATAAAAAAAACTGTTTAACTTTAAGTGATTTTTTATTT
The DNA here is from genome assembly GCA_905220545.2 of Melitaea athalia. NCBI lineage: Eukaryota > Metazoa > Arthropoda > Insecta > Lepidoptera > Nymphalidae > Melitaea > Melitaea athalia. The sequence continues at coordinate 11,428,185 of HG992205.1, forward strand.
TACATTCCCTTCTTTTTGCACCATCAGAGGGCCTCGCAAATGTACCTTGCCCACATTAAATTTAAGACTTGCGCCGCCACTGGCTCTAGTCATGTGAGTTTGAGATACGCGCCATTTTATTTTCACTGATATTCAAAGTGGTGAGGAGAGATGACTATGGGTTGATCATCTTCGTAAATCTCAAGAAATATAGTTTTTACCAACATACGAGTGAGGTAAATGCACAATTTAAATATTTTTCTTTAAGTTTCTGACTATATCTCACTCCTATCTAGTGAAATTTATATATTTTTTTGCAGTTAAATATTCTAACTTAAAATTTATATAGTTGGGGAAGTGCGCCATACTGACTTTTTATATGGCGCACTTCGCCGCAATCCAGAGGTTACAAACTTTTTAAAATGTGTCTTTGTTACAAGTCTTTATTTAACTTGCAATGTTTCTTTGCTTGTTTGTATTGTCGAGTCAAATCTTGCAAATTAATTTGAAAAAGAAATCTTGAATGAACACGTTGGTCCATTTATGGTCAATTTGGGTGAGAATGCTATTTTTATGCATGACAATGCCCGACCTCATACATATTGGATTGTGAGTGACTACCTTCAAGAGATGAAAATTACTCGTATGGAGTGGCCAGCACGCAGCCCAGATGTCAATCCGATCGAGCATGCTTGGGACTAGCTAGGGAGATGCGTAAAAAATTTACGCTTCGTGAGCTCAAAATTGCTCTCACAGAGGAATGGGAGAATATTCCCCAAAATCGTACAAAAAACTTGGTGTACAGCATGCCAAACTGGGTAAACGCAGGAATGGAAGCACGAGGAGGCAATACGAAATATTAAAATTCGAGAAAATCGTAATGTTGTTCAAAAATGTCATGTTTCCCATCAAAATAAATATTACACTTAACAACTAATTTCAATGACTAACTTCTTATTTCAGTCCGTTTATAATACCAAATAAGTAGTTCCATCGTAAATAAAAGAAAAAATATACTTGACACTCGATTATCAATATTTGGAAAAAAGGTTCATAGCCTCTGACTTAAGATTGTATGGCGCACTTAGCCGAAATTTGGTTTTAAGTACACAGATTCTTCTAGAATGTGGCTATGAAAAAAAATTAAATGTCATTCGTTTTGTTGCTTGTTTTCTTATAATAATATAAGGCTGTTTTTATTCTAATGCTATAATGTTACGTTTTATTAATACAAGGCGCACTTACCCGATTTGTCGCAAAGTGCGCCTGGTCAGACTGTTTTCAAATTTTATGCTAAAATTCATTAATTTGCTGTCAGATTCTAATGACACGACATTGGTTGTTGTTGCAAAACATCACAGATCCTTATGGTACCATGACTTAGTATCACTCGTGAACTTAAACACAAGAAATATTGCACCAAAGTCAACTATGAAAAAAGTATGGCGCACTTTGCCCCCCTGACTCTATCTGTTAAAATTCCCCAAGTCCGTTAATGATTAATCCAGTATACCTACTTACATACTACAGGTATAACAATCACCGCCGCTCAATGAGCAACAGAAGGAAATTTGAATTTTTACAAATACAATTTTCCGGTTAATTTGGATGTCTGTCCTTGTGGACATCCCCACCCTGCCTCGGAGAGCACGTCAAGCCGGTTGTAATCATATACACCTGATAGCGACCGTTACTCAGAGTAGGGAATATAACCGCTAACCCGCAGTGAAGCAGCAAAGTGGATTAAGCTCAGACCACGCTCAGACCCTTCTCCTATATGGCAAAAGAGGCCTATGTGCAGCAGTAGGATGTTAGGCTGAATCGTGATCGATCGTCGATCGAATATATAATATTGTACACTACATATGACACTGTATACAGATACATTAACTGAGGTAGGGCACAGCCGGAAATATCCTGCTCAAAATTAAATAATAACGCATTATGTAGCATTATTATTTATTATACTAGTCTTTGTAGTTTTATAAATGTATTTCATTCATTTCTACTTAAAATAATATGGTTTTATTTTAACAATTTATTAATGTTGCTATGTTAAATTAATTTTTAATCAGGCTAAGTAAAAATAGATTAACTATTAAAGATTGTTTTTTTTTTCTGAGTTTGTTAAAATTTTAAGCACCAAAAAGCCGTTTTACTAAAATATTTGCCGAATAATTTTAAAATTTGGTTATGGAAATTCATCTTCTATGGGACAGTAAAGCGTTTTGAATATAAAATAAACAATATATAATTTTCATAGTTTTATTCGTAAAAATTAAACATTTTCTTTTTTTCTAAATCATCACTACCCTTACATAAATATCGATTTTGGAATAACGCTTACAACTAAAAGAAGTTAAAGAAAATGCATTGAATAGAGAACAAATGAAACTCTAGTATTATTTTCATTTTAGGAGCTATGTTCTGTTCAAATTAATCATAATTCAAATAGTATTTTTTTAGTCTAATTGTTTTGCTACCAGAATGAACACTATTGCTTCAATAATCTTATATACTGCGGTCGCGGAATAAGAAGAAATTCGTACACCGACCTGTCATCAACACGGGAACAAAAATACAAAATACGGGGTCACTTCACCTGTGTGAGCGCAACCGCAATATGTTTATACGCGAGCGACAAAGACAAACGATGACAGGTCTGTGTACGAATTTCTTCCTATTCCGCGACCGCAGTATAGTATTTGACGATATTGAAAAAAATATTTTAATAATGGTGTTTTGTGCCAGCTCGAATTGTACTTAATCTAGAACTATTATTCTAAAAAAAATATTAATAATTATCTATTACTAATACAACTTTGTTGCTATCGGAAAATAATAAATTATTTGTACAATTTTTTCCTGTTACTTTTAAAAATAACACTAATTTTTTATTAACAACTTTAATCCTAATTGTGTAATTTCTGCTGTTAGCTACTATTTTGACACTTATATTTCAATACAAAATCCGTTCTATAAAAATTATTCATCTTTCCTCAAAAATATTTTAAAAACAATTCTATTATAATCAAATTGATAGCGGGTAGACATTTTTAATGTACCTTATTAAAAATAAAAACAGTTTAAAAAAAAAGTTTTTTTATTATCAAAGAATTGTTTATAAAAATTGCATTTTCTATAGTTATTCGAACTTACAACTATATGATATATAAATATATGATATATTATAATACTATGTATTATTGTGTACTAGAGTACTTTTTACAGTTTTGTCGTCAGTCACATCATCTCATTTAGCTCAGTAACTTCAATGTTTTTCGAGTGTTCGCTTTTATAAATCGTGATCTTAATAACTTAAATAAATAAATAAAAAATAACATTTTTCAAAAGCTACGTATATTTTTTTACGTGTTTTATACTTGAGTATGATTACCGTTGCACAAAAAATTAAATACGCATTTTATAAAAATATTATTTATAATAAAAAACGAAAAAAATATTTTTTTATTCAATAATCAGTGTTGTTACTTGGGTTGTGTTGTTCAAATACCATCTTGTCTATTGTATTTAAGATCACACCATACACATTTATGTCTCACAAACAAAAAAATAAAAAAAACGAATACTACCGAGAATCACAAATCTGCTACTAAACAGTTTTGAAAGTCTTAGCAATCTCTAATAGATTAAACGGTTAGGTCAAAACTTTGTTTTACTTTTGAATTTCGATCGCACTAAACTTCAATGTACTCTGTGCACTAAACTATTAATCATTCAAATTTTTGTTGATGGCTTGCAGCTGTATCATTTACACTGTTCCTAAGTTCAGAAGCACTGAATCCAGAAATTTCACATTTAGGCAGGTGTAATCGCATTCAGTCAGTTAGTGTTCTGAATTCAGAAGCATTTTTTCATTTTTTTCCTATTTATACAAAGCTTATGCGCTTATTAGACCATCCTGAATGTAGTCACTGAATTCAGAAAGCCAGTAAAGCCTGATTTACACCGAGGCAACAACGTGCGGCATTGACGCATGAAAAATGTCGCACGTTGTGGCAAGAACCTTGCGGCACGGCAACACCTTGCGTCATGTGGCAGAGTGTCGCAGCTTGTATCCGATCACGATGGATTCCGTGCGACAATTTTTGATGCGTCAAGCCGATTTCTAGGTTATGTTTTGATTGTACTTATTTATTTTATTTACAAAATGAGATAAATCGGACATGGAGTGGTGTAATGATAATTATATTTGTTAGCAAACAAAAAAAAAACGACTTAGATCACATCGACAAGTAATACAATGTACCTACGTAGACGAAAAAAATTAACAAACTAACTAATCGTCTGGTATCTCTAGAAATTCTACCCTTACTACAGTAAATCTAAAAAATAAAAAAAATAAATGTATAAAATCTACTTTTTTTGTTTTTTCGTCTGCAGAAATTCTAACCTATCTCTATCAATCAAGTAGGCAGACTAAAATTTGACAGCACGACGCTTAAAAACTGTTGCCTTGGCATAAAATACACTGTCGCATGTAGTGGTGGTTAAAATAACGGAAACGCCAAAGTGTAACACGTTTTTCATTAAAAACGCGTAACGTTTGTTATTCCTACTCTGACTTCGCGTTATCTCAAAAACCTCTCAACAAGAACAAACAATAGTCGAAAACGTCTGAAAACGCAAAACGTCTAAAACGTTCCCACAACGCGCAGCGCTCTGCAACGAGGCTAGAGCGGGATAACATTACAGTCGACTCAGTCGTAGACGCGTCGTCGGCCCGTGTTATTCGTTTTTAGGTTATTACTCGTTACTCGTATCAATTTACCGTAAACGTTGTTCGCGTTGTTTCGTAAACAAGCATGGCTCGTTCGTTTTAAATTTTTAAGTACCTGGGTGACCGAGCCTAGCTCGGTATTTTTATTTTAGTTTTAGTTTTTTTTTCTCGGTATTTTTAAAAACTAAAAAAGAAATTAAGAAATTAAAAAAAAAAGACAAAAAGTTTATCTGGAGACTGAGATTCGAACCCGGGTCAACACGATTTGACACCCGCCGATTTCCTAATTACGCCATTACAGCTATGATCACAGTAGTGAAATTAAGCTTCGTATTCTAATGATATTTTTTCATTGCCTAAAAACAGGGATAAAACGACATTTTTTTAAAATGAATCCTAGCTAGATCAATTTTTCGCCCCCGAAATCCCCTGCATACTAAATTTCACGAAAATCGTTGGAGCCGATTCCGAGATTCAGAAAATATATATATATATATATATACAAGGTGTGGATGACAATAGAACGATAATTGAAAACACCGTTAGTACTAGTATAAAGAAGTATTTCAAAACCATCAGATAAGTCCTAACATCAAAATAAAAAAAAAGATTTTTTCATACAAACTAATTCAATTTAATTTAATAAAACTTTATAACATCATTTTTGTAACTACAGGATCACTGACCTGTTACACGCGTCATCGCGCGGTGACCTTCATTCTACGCGGCATAATCGCGTGGAAATGCTATGTGCTTGTACCTACAAAACTTCATTATTTTGATTGAATAAAAAATAGTAAGTTAGAAAAGTAAATTAAAATAAATTGTTACGCATTTAAAATTTAATTGAATAAAAAACTATTTGATTTAAATTTTCTCAAACCATCAATTTTTTTTTTAATATGCAGAACTGATCAGTAGCCGATACTGAATAAGTTATTTTTTTTAAACATTAGTTATTATAATATTATTTGGTCTGCGAACTGTCACTAAATGGCAATGATTAAAAATTGTGCCTTTTTGTGGCAGTCGATGCCATATCCATTTCTTAATCTATGATTTTAAAAATAATAATAGCTGTCCTTGAGTCGTTAACCGCCGGTTTTAGGGTAGGTCAGGTCTTTATTATAATACATACGTAGAAATTTTAAAAAATGAAAAATCATAATTTGTGACTAAACTACTGGATGTATTTTATTGATTTTTTGTATGTGGGCTTGGAATGTCATTACATATACGCTTCCCGTATAGTTATTGTACTCTGTGATATACGCTGTCCAAGTTATCGTTGTATTATAATCCCCACCCTGTATATATATATATATACAAGAATTGCTCGTTTAATAGTTTAAGAGATATAATAATTTGGTTGCTGTGCAAGTTGTACTACAGTACTATAATAATTGTAAATAATATAATAATTCTCTTTTCATACATTCGTCGTGCTGTTGTAAATATTGTGTAAATAATATTATAATAATTCTCGTTTCGTAAATTCGTCGTGCTATTGTAAATATTGTGTTTTTAACCGACTTCTTCGTTTTTAAGAATATTGTAAATAGGTAGGATATTACTGTGTGAGTTGAAAAAGTGAAACTGTAATATAGTGTGTGTATAGTGATGTGTAAATAAGTTTTAGACAATTAATTAGGTAGTTAATTAATAAGGAATTGAATTGCAAGGATTTTTAATTGGTAAAATGCCTCGCGGTAGTGATTTACCAATTTGGAACTTTTTTGAGAAGTCCAGTGATCACAATAAAACAGCTGTGTGCAATTAATCAATTTTAAAATGTCTATTTTGTTTGACTTGATTTGACAACAAACAATGTTGTTGTTTTAAAATTTATCCCCAATAGGGAAAGGCGAAAGACTATAGTCCATACAGCCTAGTCTGAATTTGTATATTTTTTCAATTCTTGACAACAAACAAGTTTAAAATACCAACCACGAAAAAATGATCCAATTCACACATTTAATTAAATTATATATATTTTACGTGCTGTTTCGATATAATCGATTGAAATATTTAATTTGTTACTTAAAGCAAAAAAACAGGATAATTTTTTATGTGACATCATGCTTTTTTTTAAGTATAGGTAAATAGTTATTTTTGTATGCAAATTTAATTGGTATGCGTGTACTGGATTGCTGAATTGACGAGTGCCAACGTAGCGACATCTTTAGATAGGACTTGGTAGTCGCTAATAAATTTAAGCAATAGTTTCGGGGCACGATTAATAGATGACACTGCTAATTTTTTACTGTGGCCGATGTTCTAAGTTTCCAGCCCATGGTTGTCAGATAAAATGACAATTTCTCCGCGTTGAGACTGCAGCCAAGTTTTATAAAAACGTGTTATTATCAAAACGTATAAAAAAACGCGCTAACTAAAGATAGTTAATAGTCAAAACGCGTTTTTAGTTAATAACGGATTTGAACATCAATAGTCGCATGCCCCATATGCCGCAATTTGTCGCATGCCACAAGATGGCGCACGCCACAATATGTCGCATGCGACAATGCCGCACGTTGTTGCCTCGGTGTAAATCAGGCTTTAGGACGCTAGTTAGAAGCTTCTGATCACACCTTCCTAATTTTAGTTGCTGTCTGCTGAATCAGTCGACGACCAAAGAGTATATAACCACTTCGACGACAGCGACAGAGAGCGACGAAGTCGGACGTATCTATCGAATTATCAATTAGGTATTAGTCTAGTCAACGAGTTCAAAAACGTGTTAAATACAAATAAAACTCCTAAAAATATGTGCGATAGCTCATTCGATTCGGAATGACATCTAGAAAAATGTTTTTATGAGTTTTTATTAAAAAGAGATTAATAAAATTATTGGGTTGTCTGGAAGAAATGGCTAAATAGCCATAAGTCCGCCCATTGTACTTCACAGTCTGTAAATGATATTTGTAGTTGTGATGTACAATAAAGTATAAATAAATAAATAAAATATAGAACAATGCGGCCACCAGTGTTGCCAACTCTTGAAAAAACATTTGGTCTAAATTTTTTAACAAAATTCCCTAAATTAAAAACAAAACCACCTAAAGGCCTAAACAAGGCCTAAACCTAAAATCAAAATTATTTAAAAATAAGTGGAAGTTTTATAGTTTTATTTTTTATTTTTCAAAGGGTTTTAAAATAAAAAATAAATTATTTTGTATACTTTGCTTTAGTAGGTTTATTGAATATGTTCTTTTAAAAATTGATAATTAAGGAATTGTTATTTTTTAATAGTTAAAAAAAATATATATTACGTTCCGATGAATTAAAAATTCCCAAAAAATACCCTAAAAAATGTATTCCCTAAAACTTTGTTGGAAACGATGTATGGAAAACATCGATGTATTCTTTTTTTGATATATCGATATTACATCGATGCCACTATCTGATGCATTGAATCGAAAAAAACATCGATGTATTTTTTCAATATCCATTACTACCACAGGCTTTATAATACAATTGATCTGTTACTATTATAGTGCCATCTGTCGAGGAAAGATGTCAACAGTGAATAGAGTCTTGAGAAAAACAATTATTATTTTTCAAAGGGTTTTAAAATCCATACTAATATTATAAATGCGAAAGTATCTCTGTCTGTCTGTCTGTCTGTCGCGCAATCACGCCAAAACTACTGAACAGATTTAAATAAAATTTGGTATACAGATAGTCTAGAGTCTGAGAAAGGACATAAATAGGCTACTTTTTAATCCGAATAAAAGGGTGTAAGGGGTTGTAAGGTGGGAATGAAAATTTGTATGGAACTATGTTCGTGTTTCGTAACTGTCAAACATTTAATGTTCATCCCGTCGACATGGTAAACTCTCCAATAAAATTAAAGAACGTTTGGAGACTTCGGAGAGTATTTAAATAAAAGACTTCTTCAGAAGGTGTCGATCGAATCGAATGATTTTATTTGGCAAAAATCGCAATATTTATACAAAAATATTTACAAAGGGAAATTACAATAACCAATAAAATAATTAGTTTTTTATCCAATTAGAAAGCGATTCTAATTAGTGCTTTGCATTTCTTTTACGCATTATTTCTGTCTCTCTTTCACCGTGCGTGGTTCGCGCCTTGTCGGAGATGCTCGCGCGTGATGTAGGACGGCGTCGCGGGCCGAACTCTATTAATACGACCTCCGCCCGCGCGTCTCGCTCATTTCGCGGCGGTCGACACGGCGGACGGACGTACTCCACTAGGCAGCGCGGCGTGACTCAAATCTTGAAGATATACACGAAGAGAGAAGCTTGCTTGAAGATTTGTGAAGTTATGTGAACTGTGACTGCTTGTACATCCGCTTCGTGCATGGCGTGCTGTGAAATATTTATTTACAAACAGCTCTTTTCAGACCTAACGACGTTATTAACAATTCTTGTTTCTTAACATTAAAAAAGTCCTTTTGAGGGCTAACTATCATTGTTTCCAACGAAAACCAAAACAGCCCTTCTCAGGGCTACCTACTTCATGTTTCTACTCGAATCAGATGTCATTCTTCATGGTAAAGGTTTTCGAGGTAAACTGGTATTTTGAAGGTGTTTTAAAAGGTATGGTTCAAGGTACGGTATTATAGGTAAGTAAATAAGGTAAGTAATTTTGTGCTAGTACATCGACTTTACTACTTACGTAATAGTGAATCGATGTGGTAGCCACAAACGTATTTAAATAAAGGTTTCGAATCGACAACATATATCCAAAATTTACGGATAGTGGCGTATTTTACATTTTAAAAATGTATAATAATGTCAGTAATGAAAACGGATTTACATAATATAATTATATTGGTTGTCAAATATAAAACGTAGTGGTTACTGGTTATATACTCTGGTCAAATATTTGTGCGTGCGTCTAGAAATTTATTTAGTGTAAACTAAGGAAAATATATCAAGCTATTAAATCTTATACTATTAAAAAAAAGGAAAGCATTCTTTTCCCTCAAATCAACGCAGGTGAAACCACGGGGCACAGCTAGTAGAAAATAAATCATTTTGAATACCTACTTTGCTTTAGTATGTTAATTGAACATATTAATTTTTAAAAGTTTTTTATATTAAAATATATTACATTATTAACACTGGCAATTACATTGGCAATCACAATATTACATTGGCAACACTGACTTTCAGAAACCATATGTATGGAAACCATCCTTGCTTCTGAAATCTGAATTCAGAACACAAACGTAGTGGTTATATACTCTTTGCAGAACACATTGGAACACATTCAGAACACAACTTACTGAATGCGATTACACCTTCCTAAATGTGAAATTTCTGGATACAGTGCTTCTGAATCTGAACTTAGGAAGGTGTAATGGTGTAATAAGCGCATTAGGAAGGTGTAGCGCATTTGCTAACATTATTTTGATTTTTTTTGCTCTTCTTGCGTTTTCTATCTTAACTTAACATGCTTAACAATTCTTATAACGTAAACTAGACATGGGTAACTCATGAGAGAAAGATATAAATGAAACATTTATTTTCAATTGAGCTAATGTTTCACCCGCTCACTTGCATTTCAAATGTATCTCCAGCTCACTAGGGTTATGATTCATTTTCGAGATACTGACGGACTGCGAGAGAGTAAACGAGACCGGACTATGGCGCTTATCATGCGAATGAGAGAGACAGCTGTAACTCTGTTACTGAGCCAGAGTAAACGAGGTCGGACGATGGCGCTTATCATACGAAAGAGAGAGATAGCTATAGCTCTGTATCTTTTCGATTCATATTGTATCATACTAGGATGAAGAATACTCAGTACAGTATTCTTCATCCTAGGTATCATACGATGAAACCTAGATGAAACACTTGTCAGTTGTCATTCACTGAGCCAAATGAGATGAAGAAACAATTGAGTGATATATATCCTAAGACATAGATGAAGGATACTATAGATGTGACAAGCGTGCCACACCTGAATGTTACAAACATAAAAGTATATAAGATGTCAGGGTTGCCAGCCCTACCAAAATTTCCCCGTATTTTATTTTATTTTAAATTTTTATTTTATTTTAAATTTAAAAACCGGGCACTGATTTTTACCCGACTGCGCAATGCAAAGGAGGGTAATGTGTTTTTCAGTCTATGTTGTATTTTGTTTTTTCGATTTTTTAATGAATTTATTTTATTCTGCTTTTGAGTTTTGATAGTTGCATGAAATACGACAGTAATATCTCGTAAGATGTGGTCTGAAAAAATGTTCTGTTTTTTAACTCTTAATCGAACCTGGGAGTTGAACGGAACATATTTAGCATGATTTCATGAAAAAAAAAAAAAAATGAAACAAGTTACTCCAAATTTAAGTTTTTATTAATATACTTTATATATTCTTACAAATAAGAACAGAAGTTATTTTTTTTAAAACAAATTTATTTCTACCCTAAAGAATACAATTTACAAAAACGAATCTACTTTGAAAACAATTTAACACACCAAAATTAAACGAAAAGTAAAAATGTAAGACCTCTAGAACAATTACGTACCAAGATAAAGAAGACTGAACATAGGCTCTGCGAACTTTTGCGCATGTACACTCACGAAGAAAACTGTCATTACCAATTTTTATTTTTATTTGTCTTTTTCTTATTTATTGAATTTTTTGTTCAATTACAATAAAATATAGCATAGTCACTCTTGAATATGAAGCTTTCTATTAGAGAAAGAATTTTCATAATCGGATCAGTATTTGCGAAGATTACCCCCTACATAGAAACAAAGCTATAAACTTTACCTCTTTATAATATTAGTATAGATGGATATTCAACAATCTCGATCTCAACTGAGGTAGGGCACAGCAGGAAATTTCCTGCTCAAAATATGGAGCAGCCCGACTGGGGTAGTACCTCGACCTTACAGAAGACCACAGCTAAATAATACTGTTTTCAAGCAGTATTGTGTTCCTGTTGGTGAGTAAGGTGACCAGAGCTCCTGGGGGGGATTGGGGATAGGGTCGGCAACGCGCTTGCGACGCTTCTGGTGTTGCAGGCGTCTATAGGCTACGGTAGTCACTTACCATCAGGTGAGCCGTACGCTTGTTTGTCGACTTAGTAACATAAAAAAAAAATATATTACGAAATTAACACACACTTAACTACTCAGGGTCTTATCGACTTACATGAGTTAAAATAATAAATAACACAGCTTTCCACATCACCACGGAGGTACTGTGTCGTCGATGCGTTCCCATTATCTTACATGGCGGGATCCCCAGTAGGCCTACACCATGGATCGACGTATCTGATGGCGAGTGATATATCTGATGGCGGCTTAGAATTTGTTACACATATCAAATCCATTTAAATATAGATTGGATATGAACAATTGTCAGGCGAATGTCAGTCTTCTCTATAAGAACCATTCTATTGGTTTCGGTCTTTCGCCACTTGAAACCCAGGTTTTTAATTATTGTCCTTAAGCTCGTTAGACCACCTTGAAAATTTATATCCCGTTTGAGTTTCGCTAGTAATTTGTTTATGGTCGGTATTTCTTTTTCGGTTTTGTGGAAATTATGTATGCATCTTTTTATTAAAACCACTGAAAACCACTGATCGATAGATGTGGACAAGATTTCCATCGGTACCTGTATATTAAATTTAAAAAATTTATATTATTAATGAACCAGGATGAAGTAAACAGTAGATGGACAACATACAATTAATTTTGTATATATGTATTTATTTAATCAGTACAATTTTCTATAAAAGATAAAGTAATATTAACACATTTCAGTAGACATGGTTAAAATTTAGATCCTGGACCGTCGACCGTTTATCGGCATAATTTCTTTACAAAAAAATAAATAAATAACCTATCTAACTTCATAATTAGACTGTTTATCGGCATAATTTCGTTACAAAATAAAATACCCTAACCTTAGATAGGTTAGGGTATTTTTTTTTCAAAATTAGACAGGTTATCGGCATAATTTCGTTAAAAAAAATTACTCTAACCTATCTAACTTCAAAAATTATAATGTGACAGTAAATAAGTAAAAAAAAAAATATATTTAAGTAAAAAAAAAAATAATTATTATTATTATAATTTTCCTAAGCCTGAGAATTCACAAAAAGCTTTCTATATATGAGTACTATTACTATATACAGAAAAAATATGAACATCTATATCGACGGTCCAGGATGTAAATTTTAGCCTAATAAAAGTAACTAACCTGTTCGACGATATGAAGTGTAGGGATCGAGAATGGTTTTAAATATGTCACATTTCGAGCAGTTTTTCTAAAACAACTTTGTTCAAAATGTCTAGAGCATATCCGAGTATATTTGGTTGGTTGCCAGTTTGGTCGCCCAGTGGCACGAATCCATAATTGGCGAATTGCAGAGTCCTTTGGAAATCTGTAACATCAGTTTCATTAAGTAATATGAAATTTAAGATTGAATAAAAAATACCGCACTTTTAGGGTAATTTATCAGTTACCTCGGCTGGTATCCCTAAAAAATCTATAACCTGAGCAAATTATAAAGTACTTAAAAATGGCGGACCAGCCTAACGTTTGTTTCGAGGATGACAAATTAACCTTACCACTTAATTTTGTCGGTTAATATATATTTATTATTATGATGATAAATACCGTTTTCATAAATTATTTCTGTTTATAATAACTTGTTAATATACTAGGACTCTCATTCTGTTAATATTTTTGCCTAACAAGTCATATTTTTATCAAAAAAATTGTACTTACGTATGAAAGGTTATGTCTTGTGATTTCGTCTCCGTACGGCTTTTACAGCCGATTATATAACATATAACCATGATAACTCTTATACAACACTCAACTACGTCTTAGTTTCACAACTTAAATTACTGTAAATCACTTAAATCACATAAATTCACGAAGTAAATATCGGTCTCAACTGATTTGTTGGTCGCAAGTTCCCTACTATTACAATGTACTCTGTGGTCGCAAGTTCAGTTGTGACTAGGGGTCAGTGCTGCCAACAGTGTTGCCAACTTTATTTTTACCAACCCACCAAATGAGGCCGTGTAAACCACCAGAAACCACTAAAACTTAGCGGCCTCTCAAACCACCAGAATTCCACTAGAAAACCCAAAGACAACGGCTACCTACCTAAATATAATTTGAAATTAAACAACAAAAACGTAATTATTATCTTGAAACAAAATAATTACATATTTATGTTTCGTACTACAGAAAACAATTAATGAACTTGTACAGAAAAAAAGAAAACAGTTAGGTTACATAACTACCTAACTAAAGAAGATCGTATTCTGAGGAATCAGCTTCATTTGCACTTTGAATATAATAAAATTCTTACTGTCAATTTCTTGAACTACGATATTGGGTATTCACTTCATTACTTCAGCCTATTGCAGTCCACTGCTGGACATAGGCCTCCCCAAGTTCACGCCAGACATCCCGGTTTTCCGCAATCCTCATCCAGCCTACACCGGCAATCTTACGTAGATGACGCGGTCTCCACTCCAGGACACGTCTGCTCCAAAAGCCATCGGTCCTGTGACACAAGTGGCCAGCCCACTGCCACTTCAACTTCCAAATTCTGTGGGCTATTTTGGTTACTTTCGTTCTCTCGCGGGTGGATAGCCTCATTTCTAATTCTATCATTGAGGGAAACCCCAAGCATAGCCCATTCCATTGCACGTTGAGCGACTTTAAACTTGTGAACCAGTCCCCTCGTCAGTGTCCACGTCTCGGCGCCATATGTTAACACAGGCAGGACGCATTGATCGTAGATTTTTGTCTTTAAGCATTGCGGAATCTTCAAAGTGTAAAGTGTGTCTTCAAAGTAGTGCCGTGTGGTTACGGCACTAAAGAATGTAGCCACCCCCTCTCTTCCCGTGGGTGTCGTAAGAGGCGACTAAGGGATAACACAGTTCCACTACCACCCTGGAACTTAAAAAGCCGACGAATGGCGGGATAACCATCCATGCCGGCTTTGAAATACACAGGCCAAAGATGGGCAGCAGCGTCTTCGGTGTGACAAAGCCAGCCCTGCGGTCACCAACCCGCCTTCCCAGCGTGGTGACTATGGGCAAAACACATGAGTTCGTGTCGTAGTGTCGGGCGCGAACTTGTGGAGGCCTATGTCAAACAGTGGACTGTGATAGGCTGTAGTGGTGGTGGTGGTGGTGGAATCTTCAAAGTGAAGACTCGGCGAAGCCCACCAAATGCCACCCAGCCCAACCAGATCCTGCTATTGGCCTCCTTCTCGAAGTTGTTGAGGCCTAGTTGGATTGTATTGCCTAGTTAAACATAATCCTGAACAACTTCGAGAAGGGTACCATCGACCGATACCGGTCTCGGTATGACTTGGTTGACGTTTTGTCCAAGTTCATACCGAGACCGACTCGTCGGGAGGAGTCGTTTAGGCCGGACAGCATCTGACCTAGCTCATCCAACGTCTCCGCAAAGATGACGATATCGTCGGCAAAACGAAGGTGAGAGATGTATTCGCCGTTGACGTTGATGCCTCGTTCTACCCAATCCAAGGTCTTGAGTATTATATAATTATTTATTGCAGCATTTCCTTTCGCGTGTAATCAAATTTCATTCGGTTTCTCTGTTTCGTCTTGACCACGTTCATAATACTAAATAATCGCTCTAAATTTGCGTTAGAGTGCAGTAAAACTAATAGAGATATCGCAAATGTGACTAAATCCTTAAGTATGTTTAAAAAAAATCCTAGAAAAATACTAGATCATTTTTAGTGGTAAGCTCCAAAGCTTACCACTAACTGTAACAAACCTAAACCACTAAAAAATCCACTAGCCACTAAAACCAATTTTTTCCCGCCAAGAGGGGTGTCCAAACCACCAGATCTAGTGGAAAATCCACTAAGTTGGCAACACTGGCTGCCAACTAGTCTTGGCGAAAACGCGCTGTCAGAGCTGTAAAAAAGCGCTAGAAAGCGCTAAAAATTTTTTTTTAAACGCTAGATTTCGCGCCAACTGCAAATTTATTTTACTGTGGAGATATTGTGCATTTTCCAATATCAGCACTAAAGCGCATTATGCGGTATAATGCTCAATGCTCAACGTTGAAAGTTCCAAAGCTACAGCAACGCTTCACACTCTCAAAAGTAGGGCTTCCGTGTGCGTGCTTGCAATGGATACCAAATTACCAACTCAGTGGTGGCTGAGTGGTTTAGTATTGTGCGCCACTGAGTCGCATTATGCTCTGTAATTGGAAAACGCACATTGTGTCCAATGTTTTAAATACATTTGAAATGAATTGAAGTTCAAGAAATCAATTATATACCCTATATAAATGTAATTGGCGGTTCTTTCAACTAAATAAATACAAAATATGTGGGAAATGAAAATAATAATCTAGCAACATTATAAAACTAAAACGAACACGGGGATTCTCTTTTTTGGCGGGAAGAGAAACGCGCCTTTTTTAAACTCGTCTAAGAAATAAAATTTATTTTATTAGATTTTAATAGTAAAGTTAATAATAAAAGTATAAAAATGCAAGGAGAAAGCGATGGAGATGAGGAGGAGAGATCGGTGAAGTCCTGTTCAAGCAAAAAAAGAAGAATTACGATCAAACCAATAGATAAGTATAAGACCTTCATAAAAAACGGATATACGAGACAGTATCCAGACAATAGTTCTAATGGGGACTTTGTGGTATATGTTGAACATTTGGATAGAGAAATCAAAATTGGCAATATGAATCCCTTGAACCTCTCTAAATATTTTAAAAATATCAAGGGGGTTCATGAGAGAGCAAGGATTAATTCCAATAAAATTAAAATATCTTTCAAACAGGCATCTTTAGCGAACGACTTTTTGAAATCCCGATGCTTAAAAGAGCATAATTTGAGAGCATACATACCTGCATCCTCTGTGGAAAGGGTAGGGGTTATTAGATATATTCCGAAAGAAATAGGTAACAACGAATTATTTGAGAAAATTTTGTGTGATAAAGACATTGTTGGTGTACGTAGATTCATGAAACGCGAAAATGATAATTTAATCCCATTATCAACCATATCAGTAACATTTTCAGGTACTTCTCTACCTGAATATATTTTATTAGACGGATGGAGATATAAAGTACATACTTATATCCCTCCAGTATTACAATGTTATAAATGCCTAAAGTTCAACCATTCAGCTAAAATTTGTCGTAGTGAACAGGTTTGTTCTAAATGCTCTGAAAATCATTCATATAAAGAATGTATTTCGGAAACGTTAAAGTGTACTAATTGCTCTGGAAATCATCTAGCTATTGCAAAAGATTGTCCAATAAAAGCAGCTAGAATATTAAAAAATAGGCAATCTTATGCAATGGCTACTATAAATACAGACTTTGTTAACTTTCCAGCTCTTCCTAAGAGTAGAATACAGAAATACACAGATAAAGTTGACAGTAATAAAAATATAGAATTAGCACATGTACCACCAAAATCAGACAACTTTAATATCTCAGATATTGTAAATAACACAAAAGTCATGAATTCGATAGTAAAAACATTAGTAGCATTAGGAAATTCTGAATCAATTAAGACCACATCTCATATTAAGGAAATTTTTATTAAAAATTTATCTGAATAATGGATAGTTTAAAGCTAGTACAACATAATATACAAAGTATTAATAATAAAAAACCTTTGTTACAAACACTTTTATTTGAAAATGTCATAGTTATAAAATGAAATATGATTATAAAGTTCCCAATCACTCTTTTACATGCCCAAGTGTATTTTTGAGTTTTTTCTAAAAATGCTGTCAATTATCTCTTCTGTAGATCTGTCTTCTGTTGGTAAGTTTACGTTAGTAGAAGAATTATGGAGTTCTATTGTGTCTTCTAAAATTATTAACGCTCAATCAATAAATTCTGTAATGCTTACGAAGATGTCAATTTGTCCAAAGTACAAAGAGTATAATATTATAATTACCTATATAACCACTACGTTTTATTGTCAATTAACAATTACAATTAAAGCCCTGCGCGCACTAGTGACATTTGTCACCGTGACAAAAAATTCTTTGTCACTGTCACGTCACCGTCACCTTCGCGACTGCGCGCACTTGCAGTGACAGATTATCAACAGATTATATACAGATATAGGTTGTCTGTGAGCTCGTTTTTAGAAATAGAAAGAAATACAATAATAAAAAGTATTGGGTTCACCCGCTTTGGAGTGATAGGCTGATAAGTGGAAAGTTCTACACCATGTTTGCCAACCTACGTACATATGACACGTGACATTTTGTCGCGTCACGGGCATGTTGGCGTCCTCCGCGGACAAAAAAGTCACCGAATTGTCACGCATCCAAGTGCGCGCACCTCCATTAGGGATGATGGACGCGGTGACAGTGACAAAACGTCACGGTGACAAAATGTCACTAGTGCGCGCAGGGCCTTAAAAGTCAATTTCATTCTCAGTCTTTTTATTCTAGCTCTCTATGGTCTGTTTATGGATATAAAGAAATCACTTTGGAAACAAAAAAAAAATACAATTATTATCGATGTTAATATTTAGTATAATAGTAAATCAAAATTGCTTAGTTTATTAAATATCAAAAAAAATAAAATAAAAAAAAATAAAATAAAATAAAATAAAATTATTTTTATAAAATTTATACGGATGGATATAGAAGCACCTGAGAAGTTAAAGCAGCATATTTCGACAGTAATTTAGGCTGTACAAAATGTATTTTCATAAACAGTAATTGTTAAATTTTTTAATGCGAAATGTTACGCAATTTAAATCACATAATAAATAAATTGCCGTATAATTATGTAAATATGTAAATTCCTGTATTATATAGCGATATAAATATGTAATTTCCGTGCAAGTATGTAAATTCCAGTAGCAATATTAGAAATGTTATTATTTTTATTTTGTGATTTTGTAAATTAGTCGTTAAAACAAATTATTTTGTATTTATGATTAGAAATTTACTGTACAATTTAAATGCGAGAAATGTTTACGTTGAGATAGTCTGGGTACCCCTACCCTCCCACAGAAGAATATCAGGTAACGAAAGAGCTGATCTAACTGCAAAAAATGGATATGATGAGGACCACAGAGATGTTGTGAAAACGCCTTTCTCCGATTACTTTTCTATCATCTAAGGACAATGCTGCCTATATTAGTTCTGGCTTCGGATATAAATAACATCTGCTTAGAAAATAAAATAAATATTCCCCGCCGCCCAGGAAAAAATATTAGCCAATCTAAAAGAAAATAATTTAAAACCCTTATTCAAGTTTATGTTCGTCAATAGAGATTATAATAAAGAAAAAATATAAAGTGTATAAAAATATACACATAAGTGTGGTATAATATTATTGTCTTAGTCTTAAGCATGGAATTATTATGTACTACGTACAACTGGAAGGCTTACTGGTAAAATCCTGCCAAATAAAATTGAACTCTATTTATAAACCTATATCGTTGTTTTTAGAATATCCAAATACGCACTAAAAAAACGGTCTCGAGAGAGAACAATTTAAGCTTCGTTGTGTCTCTTTCGCACGATTGCCATGTAAAATATTCAACTCTTTTAGTAGAATAAAATTGTGTAAGAAATGAAAATTAAAACGTACTTATTTGCATAATATGATAAACTTATGTGAGTACCGCATATGTACGAACGAATTACTTTCGCTTACAGCTTTACTTATTAAAGAACAAAAATATTTCTCACAATAGTACCGTAGGTAATTAGTAAATATTGTAAATTTATTACTAGCAATACCGGTAAATATGGTTGTCATGTCAGCTGATGTAAATTAATGGCGTCTCGTTTGTTGTTGTAAGTTTATTATTTTTATGCTTTTGATGCGATTTGAGAATCGATGCGACTGTTGGTTTTATAAAATGGTGAATACTTTCTGTGGTGTGAGTGGGTGTCATAAAGAATTTTACCCAGGTTGTGGAATAAATATCCTTTCACAGGTGAGTTGTTTTTGTAATAAATAGGGTGAACATAATAAATGTAAAATCAGAACCTAACAAAACACTTTTTTTTTCTAGATTCCCTTCGAATGCCGAAATAAGAAGAAAATTGTTAGAGCTTATTCCTGGAAAGCTGACTGATAACTCTGTAATATGTAGCTTGCATTTCAAACCCGAAGATTATCTGACAGAAGCTTGGAAAAATTAAAACCTGGAGTAATACCATCTGTTTTTCCAGTTTTTCTTAGGGTCCGATGACGAAGGACATTTTGAAACATTATTAAATTAATAATAGTGCCATTAAAAGATTCTTAAAAGTTATATTGTATTTTATTTAATCCATTATCGATAATTAATAGCCTTGCAAAAAGGCATATTCAAACAGCTCTAACTCTCGAGTTATGCTATTAGGAACAAAAATTTTAAGATCAATTTGTAAGTAATATTCTTAAGTATTAGGACAGTATTAGAAAATTTAGTATCAATGTGCTAGCTTTTGAATTATGTTAAGAAAAATAAGAAAACAATCAATTTTTTTTTACTTTAATTAGCATTGTAAATTTTTTAAAGATATTTTCTAGTTAAAACTTTTAATGATGTTTATTTTTATTGGATAGATGCTATTTTTACATTTTAAATAACATCTTGTTTACATCTGTAGGACCTTTCTGTCTAGAGAAATCTGCATCTTTATTCTTTTGGCAGAGATATCTACAAGAATAAAAAAAATTGCGTGTGTACAAAGTACAGAAGATGTCAGAAGTAAAAGTTCTTTGGCAAACTAATTTAAAATTATTTACATAGATTTACAAAGTAGCGCGGCGTGCAGCACGGCGCGCCCTTCCCTGACGTTTTTCCGTTGCATCCGGTTTCAAATCACAACGATTCTAAAGAAGTTTCATTTCAAAAAATTAAAATGGTGGCCATTCCGACAGGAGGGGGGCTAGACCCCCATATATGGGTGTTTATATCGATGAAATTAGGTATATTTTGTAACCTTAAATTGTCCTAAAATCCGATGTACCTATCTATTACATGAAATATGGTTACCCTACTTTGACAAGGACGGGTGAAGTTTTGAAACCTCTCTTTCGGCTCGCGTTTATAGTCTGAGTGAACCTTCTAGTTGTACGTAGTACATAATAATTCTATGGTCTTAAGTTTATTAATAATATGTAAAAAAAATTGTTCAGTTTAGAGCGAAGGACTCGTATCCAGCTCTTAATAAATTAAAAAAAAAAAAAAAAAACGAACATGAAGTTTTTGAATTTTGACATTTATTATGTGAAAAAAGAATAAGATAGGTACTTTTGTACCAAAACTATTTGTAATTATATTTTAATGTAAATAACTATGTAGAATGTTTATTAAATAAAGTACCTATTGTACTTTTAAGTAATTTGATGACTGCAAATTTTCAAAAGTGAAAACGGTTTTCAAGTGTGTAATCCGATGAGCTCTCGTTTTGAATTTAAATTCATATAAGTTTTTGTTTGATATTGTTGAGTTTTAGGTTGTTTTTGTGTTTTTGGTACGTTTGTGTTTTTTAAGAACTATAAAAATAAATGATATTAAGTTTTAATCAATTGTTTTATTTTAAACTGTTCTTACTTTTTCTTTAATATGTAAATATCATATATCTATCATCAGGTTTGCTAAACATAAAATCCATTACATAAATCACTCCTTTTGCGGGACTGATTTGTAATAGATTTTATTACTTTAACAAACCTGATTTGATACAGGAAAACTAATTAAATAAAATAACTAAGGTACGTATAATAGGTAGGTACTTATATATACCTATATATAGGTTATGGCATCGTAGTTTGCACCAAACATCCACCAGAGGCGCTACTTTCCATACTTGCAAAAAAAAAAGCGGAGTTGGCTCTCTTTTCTCGTATAGTTATTGTACGTATAGTTATTGTACTCTGTGTATTGTACTCTGTGTTCTTAGTCCGAGTCGTAAGTGCAGGGAGCCAAAGTAAAAGAAGAAGAAGAACATTATTTTAAACCGTTTAAATTATGTAAACAGTTACTTTTATTTTTAAATGATAATTTGCCAGCGGACTGTGTGTACTGATTATTTTTAACATATCGTTACAATTAAGAGTGATCTCCAAGTGATTATTTTGCTATCGAAGACAATTGGAGTCTGCAACATGAGTTTAGACAGAGGTATTGGCCAAAATGGTTGGTACGAGCAGATTGCCACTGAGTTCGTTAAACACGAATGCCTTTCATACCCTGGGCCTCCGAATAAGAAAATAATGGTTTGTTATCGCTTTTTAATATGATCTTATCCACTAAATGTATTATATTCTTTCCGTTTTGTATATAGCAGCACCACCAATACGCTGTGGAGAAGCGTGGTTGATTAAGCTCCGATCTTTCTCCTACATGGAGAAATTACAGCAAAAATGCTCAAGTAGTATTGTGTTCCTGTGGTGAGGAAAGTAGAGAACTCCTGGGGAGTTTGTCTGTTATCTAAAACACATTCATTTGCCAGTCAGGTGATCCTGACTGCTAATGTCTATTTCTTTACAGAGAAACGTAGCAAAACTAGTTTTTATTCATTCGTTTCTTGTAATATCTTTGTATATTTATTTATCTATGTGTATATGTATTTATGATAATAATTTTAAAATAATTATCATGGTTCATCTTATGTTTTTTAATTTATCCTTCCTTCCCTACATGAGAAAGAGGCCTTTTGCCCAACAGTGGGATATTACAGGCTGAATCGTGAATCATACTTTTAAACTTTCGTGTTGCATTATTATATTTTAATGTTCTCACGGGGATTAACGCGAACAAAAATTTTTGGTACAAAATATTACTTGGGGCCTGACGTTTCGGCTAGGTTACAGGCAGACTGATCCAGCGATGTCACGACTCCGCCTTCAGGGTAGATGTTTCTTCATCCACCCTCAACTCGTGATTATTGTCAGTTGTACAACTGACCTAGCCGAAACGTCAGGCCCCAAGGTAATATATTTTACCAAAAATTTTGGTTCGCGTTAATCCCCGTGAGAACATTAAAATGAATCATGAATCGCTTTTAATTTATATATCTTGTTTAATTTAAAAAAAAAAAAATAATTCTGTCCGTTTGTAATAATGATTTGTAATAATTATAACTGGTACCCACTAGTTGTGTAAGGGATGTTGGATTTAACACATTCACAAATACAAATGCGAATAATTGTCCACAACATTTGGGAATGCGTATGTGAATGCGAATGTTGACTTTTCAAATAAATTCTACTTAAATAAAATAAAAAATAGCATTCCTCGGTAAATGGGCTATCAAACACAAAAATAATTTTTCAATTTAAACCAATAGCTTAATATTAGTATCTATAAATTTATTGCAGACTAGTCGACCCGTGCCCACTTCGTTTGGCATTAATTATTTTTGTGATGCAAATATATTAGGTAGTAAAGTTTTCATCTTGCTTGCATTTCTCCAACTTGATTTACATATTACTAATATTTTTCACTGAATTTTTTGTTCAATAACAATAAAATATAGCCTATGTCACTCCTGAATAGTGTAGCTTTCTGTGAGTGAAAGAATTTTCAGGATCAGTATTTGCGAAGATAACCCCCTAAAAAACAAACAAAGTTAAAAACTTTACCTCTTATAATATTAGTATAGATTTTCATTAATTATTATATTTTTCTGTATTTTCAGAGTGAAATAAACGAAGCATACAAGGAAATAGCTAAAACATTGGGCTTAACAGATATTCAGGCTGTTAAAACGGAAATCTCAAATATGAAGGATTACGTTAATAAAATGGTAAAAATACCTTTTTTATATTACTAGGTCCGCGTAAAAAGCGTACGGCTCATCTGATGGTAAGCGATTACCGTAGCCTATAGACGCGTTGCCGAACCTAAACCCAATTCCCCCCCAGCAGCTCTGATCACCTTACTCACCAACAGGAACACAACACTGCTTGAAAACAGACACACACACATACACACAAATAAATAATAATTTAGCTGTGATCTTCTGTAAGGTCGAGGTACTACCCCAGTAAGGCTGCTCCATATTTGAGCAGGAAATTTCTTGCTGTGCACTATCGCAGTTAAATGTCTGTCATATCAACTACTATAAAGATAAAAGATTCAATATAAATATTATTTAAAAAGAGTTTAATGTTGAAAGCTAAACTGAAAATCCTACTGATATTATAAACACGAAAGTTTGTATGCATGGATGTATGGATGTTTGTTCCTCTTACGCACACAAAAACTACCGAATGGATTTTAATGAAAGTTTAAAAGAATATAGCTTATTACCCGACTGCCAAGGAAGGGTTATGTTTTTCGCGCGTATCTTGTATGTATGTATGTATGTATGTATGTAATATTCTTAATTACCTGATTTCTCTAGAATCGCTGAACGGATTTGCATAATTGAGATATCGTTAGATTCGTCTTAGCAGCCCAAGTGTTCTTAAATAGGTGACATTAAAAAATAACAAACATGGCGACTGTGCGAAGCCATTGTAGTTAATGAAGAAATAAATTTTTTTTTAGAATACTATAATATGAGTATCAAATTAAAGGGCTCAATACAAGGATTTCAAAAATGTATATTATGATTATTATTACTGTAATAATAATAAAGAAATACAATAAGAAAGTTTAAAAAATGTTGACTTTGCTCTATCCCATGCCTAAGGCAAGCAAGATGCGAGCCGAGCTTCTTCCTCGCCTCCTAGGCAACGTCCGACGGTCAATTTTGGGGTGTAGCCTTTCCCTTAAAAAAAGAATTATCAACTTCGGACTACTCTGTAAAAAGTTATGCTCGGTCAAAGATAATAATGATATATACGTGGCAACTTTAGAACGGCCTCATTTTTTTCGTCGTTAATAAATTACTTAATCAACCACATGATGTAAACTATTTTAATGAATTGAACCAATTACGTAATTTGTCTAACTAAAAAGACATAAATAAAATAATAATTAAAAGAAAACAAAAAACCCGCCTGCATAAAAAACAACTAATAGAAAATGAACTGAAAAGACTGAAACAAGATAAAAATTCAAAATTACACAACGCTAGCGAAACAAATCGAAACAATATCAAACATTATGTACTATACACTTAAAAATATCAATACGGTAGTCCTTTAAAATTTTATGTAACATCGTACATAATATGCAGTCGGAGACATGCACAAAGAGAGAATGATTTGACTTATCCTTCAATTTCATGTCTCCGACTGCATATTATGTACGATGTTGCATAAAATTTTAAAGGACTACCGTATTGATATTTTTAAGTGTATAGTACATAATGTTTGATATTGTTTCGATTTGTTTCATAAAATTTTAAAGGACTACCGTATTGATATTTTTAAGTGTATAGTACATAATGTTTGATATTGTTTCGATTTGTTTCGCTAGCGTTGTGTAATTTTGAATTTTTATCTTGTTTCAGTCTTTTCAGTTCATTTTCTATTAGTTGTTTTTTATGCAGGCGGGTTTTTTGTTTTCTTTTAATTATTATTAATTATTATATATTAGAATAGTGAAGTGTTGAAGAAGTGTTGTGTTCCTGTTGGTGAGTAAGGTGATCAGAGCTCCTGGGGGCGAATTTGGGGTAGGGTCGGCAATGTGCTTGCAAATTGCCATGCTTCTGGTGTTACAGACGTCTATAAGCTACGGTAATCGCTTACCATCACGTGAGCCGTGCGCTTGTTTGCCGACCTAGTTCTATAAAAAAAAAGACATTGCCCCTGTCTTGCAAAATGACAAATGCGTGTAGTTGATTTTTTTTTTGAGAGTTGATTGTTTTCAGAAATTATTTAATAATGGGCATGACGACAGTATCAAAAAATCGTCAATTTAATTATTTCAGGGGAACACTCATATTTAAAAAATTCAAAATACTGGTTTAATTTTATGTAAAATAATAAGATTATTGTGATTTTCAATAAAATAAAACATTAAAATACTGCAATCGGCCATTTTGATTGAAACACAAATTGCAGTGCATGACGTCACGCTATAACACCAATATAATATGTCAGGCACGTTCACCACGTTCACTAGTCGACATGTTGAAAAAGGTCGAAAATACAGATACTGCTCTTAAAATTATGTGTAATAGCTCATTGGATTCGGAATCGCCTAGAAAAATGTTCTAAAAGTGTGTTTTGCACATCAAAAATTGCAAAAGTTATAAACAATTAAAAAAAGGAAAAAATGGCCTTTCGTTTTTTGCCAATATTTCATAAACTATTAATATTTAAGAAATTTCAAAAAATGATTCTGAAAGAGGAGGAAATTTCCAATAAAAAAACTTGCAGCTCCTGGAACTCTATCTCCATTATTCATAATTTTAATTTCACGCTGGTCTTAGGTTGAACGCGTCCGAACTGTATCATAACATGACGTCAGAGCCGACGCCATGACAACTGCTGCCGTTAAGACGTGCACATTGAAAACATATTAGAAAAATAGTTTTAATCTTCCTAAACTTAAGTTTATTACCGAAATATAGGTATTTTCGTAAATAGTAAATGTATATATACCCACATTACGGAAGAGGTTTTCATAATCTTCCATCATGCCCATTTTCTTGATTTTTAATTCCATAATAACCTTTAACAATTTTTTATTTATTTATGTAGATTACGTATGATGTATATGTATTTGTTATAGATGCGTAGTTACGTCCGTCTATCCATAGTGAACGGAGGTGGAGGTCAGGACGCGTTGAACTACGCCCCGCCCTGGGTCAAGTTACTGGACCCACCTTTGAAAGTGTTGAAACTGGCTTGTAAGGTAAGATTATATCATTGCATTTTGTATTAAAAATGTTCAGCAGAAATATATGTTCCGAATCAGTGGTATCTTCACTTTAACACCAGGTGATATCTTGCTCAAAATTCGGAGCAACCCAACTGGGTGATTACCTTAAGCTTAGTGAAGATCACAGCTAAATAAAACTGATCTCGTGTAATGTTTTGTTGCTGTGATGAGTAAGGTTCAGAGCTTCTGGGCAGGGCTGGGTGTACAGTAGGCAACGCGCTCACAATGTTTCTGGTATTGCAGGGGTCCACAAGCTACGGTATCCTCTTACCAACCAGGCGCACCATACGATCGTTTGCCATCTTTGTTAATAACGAATATCTCTTTTTCACTCGTTGCAGATGGAAATGCTGAAAACTCTCAAGTTATACAACACAGGAAAGCAGTTTTATAGAGTGACCCAATTTACGTCGGAGATAGTCAGCTATGCCTGCCGTGCCGCGGCCCGAGAGCTTGCGAGAGATTGTACTAATGAGGGGGCCAGCAAGCCCTCCAAAGATACTACGAATTGGGGGGGCCGCGGCCTCGCGGGAGATAGAACTAATGGGGAGGCCATCAAGCTCGCCGAAGACAGCACTAATGGGGGGGTCAGTGACCTCGGGAGTGATAACACTAATGGGGGGGCCCGCGACCTCGATAGTAGTAATACTAGTGAGGGGGTCAGTGATTCCGCGATAGATAGCACTGAGAGGGCGGCCCGCGCTGCTATCGCCCTTGTGAGTGAGGACGCGGTGCGTGAGTACGCAGATAATTTCGACATACCGGTAAATCATCTACACTCGATATGGTGAGTGGGTTACGCTTGTTACAGATAATTATAAGACTTTATTTAAACTACATAAGTTTTAATTCACATGCATTCAGCCTGTAAAATCTCACTGCTGGGCATAATTAATATGTCGTAATATAAACTTGTGTCTGAGAATATTGGACTCTATATATCATGTTATACAGAATAAAATACAAGAATTAATTAAAATATGTTCGCTATACTCCGTCCGGCCATTTATTATCTTTTTGACAGCTCACGCCTATAAAGTAGTTGTTTTTTTTTCGGAATAACGTACTAAAAATTCTACTGTAATGTCATACTTTATTGACGATTTGATTGATTGAGTGAAGTACCCTGCACATAACAAACAACCACAGACTATGAAACAGTTCTTGAAATAATAAATCGATAATAAATCGATCATATGATAAAAATAATTTTACGTCATGTGATTATTGTTTCTATAAATTTAATAAAATAATAAAGGAAATAAAAATAGTATCTATGACTCCAAGATTGATTATTATTTGCAAGGAATTAAGTCGAAATCTTGAAATTTAATTTCAAACCAAGAGTAAAAAGCAATATCTCTGTTCATTCATTTATTTATTATTTATGTATTTCATTATTAATTAAAAAAAAACTAATAAACAAATAAATAATTATAATATTTTTAAACTTAATGTATTTCATTAAATCGATTGAAAGTTCTTCTTAAATAAAATCGATTATTATTTCAAATCGAATAAATAACGTGTGAGGCAGACACTAATGTCAAAATTTCTTGAAGTGTCAAAAAGATAATAAATGGCCGGAAGGGGTAGCAGTATATATTTACGTAATTGTTAAGAGATTGTCCATTAATCACAAGATGTTTTGAGCAACTTTTTAACCTCCACCCCTTTGGTAATACGTGGTGAGGTTTAAGAGTATTAAGTGTTATAATCTGATTTATATTTTCCAAGTTAAGCATCGGGATACAAATGTCCAGACGGACATCAATGAAGTTTGTAGCTTGCTTTTTTTTGGTTTAAAAATCGCGTTCAACAAAAAATATACACGTGTTACTACTGCTTTCAAGCAGTGTCGTGTTCCTGTTGGCGAGTAAGGTGACCAGAGCTCCTGGGGGGGATTGGGGATAGGGTCGGCAACGCGCTTGCGATGCTTCTAGTGTTGCAGGCGTCTATAGGCTACGGTATTTGCTTACCATCATGTGAGTCGTACGCTTGTTTGCCGACTTAGTTGTATTAAAAAAAATCTCAAAGTTCCTACTTTGCTCCCCCCTTCCCATCTGTGAAATTTCGTGACTTTGTCCGAATCTGATGTGATGGACTACACCTGACTGTTCGCCCCCAGGATGCGAATCTACGCCCAATCGATTTGCAAGCTGAAGTCGCTGATAGCCGCTGGAGACAAAGCGTCAGAGAAATACGCGCCCATTGTATGGCTAGCCGCTGACGCTGCTCTACTGTACGACACCTGCCTGATGGTCGTCGTCGACGTAAGTTTGTCACTCACTATTTATTGGAGTTTACTCCTTAAGAATCGATTTTCATATAAGGCCCCCGGTATGAGAAATATATGAGGTGTAAAATCTGTTGAACGAATGACCTCGTTACGTTTTTTGTTAAATAAATATGTACGTCGGAAACCACGATAACGTCGTCGATAGACTATAGTTTTCTAATAGCGGCATCGTTCGACCGATAGATGGCGTTACTTTATTCGTATATTTACCATTTGAATGATAGTAACCTTTTTCTTTAGACCAGTAGGTCTCTTTTGTAGGTACCTCTTTAGACAGTCGATATGAAGGGGTAAACTCCAGTCGTGCGTCGTAGCTGACACACACAATTTTTTTTATTGCTTTAATACACAACAATGTATAAATTGTATAATGTTACAAAATATTGTATATAAAATAAATTTTCCCAAAAAAATAATCCCTTAAAACCTTTATAAGACATTTATTTTAAAGTACACCCCTATGCCGCTTTATTCTTATTCAAGTCCTTTTTCTAAAGGTTGTCTGAAAGAGATCGCTCTTCAGCAACAAGACCGCCTTTTGTACACATTTTTTTTTCTTGCATATTTTAAGTTTTATGTATTGTTTCTTGTTGTACAATAAAGTATATTTGTATTGTATTGTATTATTTGTCAACAGAAAACCTTCCAGTCTTCGGTAACCCTACGCCCTTTGATACTGCTCTTCGAGCTAATGGTAGCTGCTCACAAGAAAATGAAAGAAATAAAGACATTACCAAACTTGATGGCAAAAAATATAATTGGCGCCCAAACTGGGACTCTGGAAAACTCAAATATAAATATACCCTCATCTAGTGATAAGAGTATACCTGATAAGGATACAAGTGAGAGAAATTCCGTTGGTGAAATGAGGGTAGATGGAAATAAATCAAACGAGCTTGAGACAGAGAGGTCCAAGGATGTTTATGAGCGTGAGAGGTCTAGACATATATGGGCGCTGGTTCACATTAATTATATATTAAGGTTAGTGATTCATTATAAACCAGGTTATTGGAGGGGGGAGGGGGTGTACAAAGTTTACGGTCACACACATACGAGTTTGATATCATTTTATATTTGGGATTTTTGTAGAACTTAGCTTATTTGTCCTAAAGCTCTCGTAGTTAAGCATGAGTGTGTTGGGGGAGAGTGACTCCTTCTGGCGCGAAAGCTTCTTACACTCAAACAAGTAAACTTTTGTTTACGGGGGGGGGGGGGTTAGTCTGTTAAGTATGATAGAGGGGTGTCCAAGGAAATGTGACCTAGTACTTTTTTCATAAATATACTGGTCTATTTTTTTCATATCGATAAAATGTACTTTAATGGAAAAGGGGGTTAATTGTGACGTAATACTTGTAAGTGGGGGGGGGGTCACTAAATGCACACTGAATGTGTGACTTAGGGTAACATAGAGGAAGATATCCAAAAGGGTAAATTTTCTGCATACGTATTTTATCGGCGGCCAGTGGCTACTTTTTTTTTTATGTAACTAGGTTGGCAAACAAGCGTACGGCTCACCTGGTGGTAAGACCGTAGCCTATAGACGCCTGCAACACCAGAAGCATCGCAAGCGCGTTGCCGACACTATCCCCAATCCCCCCCAGGAGCTCTGGTCACCTTACTCGCCAACAGGAACACAATACTGCTTGAAAACAGTCCCCCGCTACCCGCGGCACTGTATAGACGCTCACCCTATGCGCTCGTAAATAAAAATTCCTTGAACAACTAAAAACGTTGATCTCATCTAAAAACTTAGAAAAGTGTAAATTTGAAGACTGTTTCTAAGAGTTAGTGATGACTATTTGACCTGAAATGTGGTGTTGTGACTATAAAAACGTTAAAAATTTATGCTATCTGACGGTGGTTTTAAGTGTGAACCGGTGAATTGTGATTGCTCGCTAATTATTGCCGACTCACTGTCTGCGTAATATTGCCCATTAATCGTCGCATTATAAACTTGAAGAGATTTTTCACTCATTACGTCAGATCGTCGTTGGCGTAAAGTGAATGACAACTAGTAGTGCAGAATCATTGACGCATCCGATCCGAGTTCGAATCCTGAGAATATGACATTTTTATTTTGTGTTTTATATTGTTTTTTTTTTTTTTTTTTTTTTTTTTTTTTTTTTTTTTTTTTTTTTTTTTTTTTTTTTATTACATTTATATTCAATTGACTTTTAAGTGAAGTGCTATTGCCGACTTTATTTAAAAACTTTACCAATATAATTAGTTTTTATCTTTGTTGTTATACTACATTTTATTTACAAACTACAATAATCAACAATGGATAAAGGTAGCCCATGCGCTGGTTGCAAGTCTCCAGTGGGTCAGTCACACATGAAATGCAGTGGGTGTAAACAAAAATTTGACATATTGTGCGCCGGCTTCACTGAATCTAATTATAAAAAACTATCAAAGTCTCAAAAAAACGTATGGGTTTGTTTAAATTGTCGCAGTAAAATCCCAAGGGGTGACAACTCCAACACCCCAGTACGACAGGCACCTGCTTTGGACTCCAGAGACTTCATATCTGGTGAAATTTCTCCCACAGGAAATGTCACCATGCGCACAAAAGTAAGACTTGAGAACACGTCCTCACTTGAGCAAGACACAAACACAACAGCGGAAGTCATAAGAAAAATTATACGTGAGGAAATACAGATTGCGCTCAGAGACTGCTTGGAAAACAGTATTGGGAAAATGTGTAGTGAAATTAAGGAATTTAGAGAGTCTCTCACATTTTTGAACTCGCAATTCGAAGAGACAAAGTTAGAGAACAAGGAAAAAAATCGTACAATAGAAAGACTAGACAGCGAAAATAAGGAACTTCGTAATATTGTAAACAGCTTAAGGCAGGAGATGAACCATGTGCAGCAACAATCAAGATCTACTAATTTAGAGATACAATGTGTTCCTGAACATAAATCTGAAAATTTGTACTCACTGGTCAAGCAGCTCACCTCAAAAGTTAAATGCGATGTTTCGGAGAAAGATGTTCTACATTGTACGCGTATTTCAAAACTAGATCATAAGTCCCAACGGCCTAGATCGATTGTTGTAAAGTTAAGTTCTCAAAAAATAAGAGATACTGTTCTTGCAGCATGCATAAAGTACAATAAGGCAAATCCGAAAGACAAACTACACGCAGCCCATCTGGGAATATCATGCGAAAACATAGTCCCTATCTTCGTCACAGAGCATCTTTCACCTGATAATAAGAGTCTGCACGCAGCGACAAGAAAGAAAGCCAAGGACCTTAATTACAAATACGTGTGGGTACGTAACGGCCACATTTTCCTCCGCAAAACAGATTTTTCTGAGCGTATACTCATCAATAACATTGACAAATTAAAGAGTTTACCCAATTAGAATTGAGAAAGGTGCATGTTTTAAGTACAATAACTACTGAATTCTCTGATATCAATATTTATTACCAGAATGTTAGAGGCTTAAACACCAAAACCGTGAATTTTTACCAAAATGTTTGTATAAACAATCACGAAATCATTGTTCTCACGGAAACATGGTTACAGGAGGGAGTCTCGAGTACAGAGTTATTTGACGACCGATACGTTGTTTATAGACGCGATCGCTCTACTTCAGGATTCCACAGTGGCAAAGCTGGAGGCGGAGTCTTGGTTGCAGTCGATAAGAAACTAAAGTCTCGACGTCATAAGAATTTCGAAAGTAAATGTGAAGATCTCTGGGTTAGCATAGACATAATTGGTTGTGATAAGAAAAAAGATAGGCTTCTAATATGTGCAGTATACCTTCCCCCACCGCTAAAAATGGAAATCCTGGATCATTTCATAAGTAATTCGAACCAAGTATTGGATAATATAAAGTTTAAGCTAATCCTGGGTGATTTTAATCAGAGTAGTATAAACTGGAACGATGGTACATCGGAGGGTCACAGGCCTAAATCGATACTTTGTGATATGTTGCTTGATTTTATAAACTTACATAGTCTCCAGCAATTCAATAATATTATCAATCACAAATCAAGGATTTTGGACCTCATTCTCAGCAATGTGTCTGTTGCCAATCTCTCTAGTGGGGACAACGTTCTTACTGCTGTGGATCCTCTGCACCCACCACTGGAGTTTGTGATCTCAAGCTATTTTGACAAAGTTATAACAGAGAATCGTGTGCGGCAAAACTTTTTTAAAGCTGACTACGATAAAATAAATTATGAGCTTGAGAAAGTTGACTGGTGTAGCGAGCTCGGGGGTGACCTTACGGTGGACGAAATGTTGGACATTTTTTACGGAAGGATACACGAATTGATCCGTCGCTTCGTTCCCTTGCGAAAAATTTCAAATAGAAGGTATCCGGCCTGGTTCAACAAAGACCTTATAAAATTACAAAGAGAAAAATATAAGTACCATGTGAAGGTTAAGAAATTCGGAAACCCACGCGATATCTTAAGTTTTCAGTTGCTACGCGATAAATGTCTGAGGCTGCAAACTAACTGCTATAAAAACTACATAGCTAAACATGAGACCAGTTTGAAACAGAATCCAAAACTTCTATGGGCACATGTGAAATCGAAAAGACTCGATTTTCATTCTTATCCCAGCCAGATGGTTCTCAATGGTAACACTGCCTCCGAAGGGGCGGACATTTGTAATCTTTTCGCGATGAGTTTTGCGTCCGTTTATCCTTCTGTTAACACAGCTCCCTATTCGCTGAACGTTTCTGATGATGGAGTTAACACTGATTGTTTTATCGCCTATCCATTCTCGTAACAAGAAATTCTAAGGGCTCTTGAAAACCTGGATCCTTTTAAAGGTGCTGGTTCCGACAACCTCCCACCAATATTTATCACAAAATGCGCTGCACCTCTCTCTCATCCCCTTAAAATAATTTACAACAAGTCACTTTTCAGCGGTGTATTTCCCTCTAGGTGGAAAAGCGCTAGAGTCGTTCCAATATATAAGTCTGGAGATAAAAAGTTGGTTTCCAACTACAGGCCAATTTCTATACTGCCAACACTGGGGAAAGTATTGGAGAAACTTGTGTGTGGACCACTAACCTGGCATCTAAAACACCATATGTCTAAAGACCAGCACGGATTTTTGTCAAACAGGTCAACTTGTACAAACCTTGTCTCTTTTGTTGATAAGCTGATTGTCTCTGTTGATTCTGGGTTACCTGTAGACGTGGTCTACACAGACTTTAGTAAAGCGTTCGATCTAGTGAGTCACCCAATCCTATTAAAGAAACTCTCACTATTAGGAATTGCTAATAACATGCTCAAATGGTGCTGCTCATATCTGGAAGGAAGAACGGCAAGTGTCGTCTTAAATGGCTTTACCTCCAATCCGTATTCGGCTCCAACTGGCGTACCACAGGGTTCACATCTTGGCCCTGTCTTATTTAACATCTTTATAAATGACATCACTCACTACATCCGTCACTCACACTGCCATTTATTTGCAGATGATCTTAAAATATCTAGGCCTGTTAAAAACCAGTGCGACTCATTGTTGCTTCAGGAGGATTTGGATGGCTTGGCGAGTTGGTGCAGAATAAATCGGATGACGCTGAACGTGAACAAGTGTAGGGTTATAAGGTTTTCCAGGCAGAGACTTAGGAGAGACTGTGACTATCATGAATATACAGTTGGAAGCGCCCCTCTGAAAAGGGTTGAAACTATACGAGATTTGGGAATCACTCTGGATAGATGCTTGCGCTTCGACACACATATTAATGCTATTTCTGCGAAGGCTTTTAGAGTGCTCGGATTCGTACTAAGAAATACAAGGGAGTTCAAACATAATGACACTATTATCTTACTCTATAACGCGCTTGTCCGAAGTACCCTGGAGTATTGTTCTGTTGTATGGAACCCCTATTACAGAGTTTATATAGACCAAATCGAACGAATCCAAAGAAAATTTTTACGCATTCTATCATATCGCCAGAATGTTGGATCCATGCTTGACTACCGTAGTAGACTTGAACATTTCGGGATGACTTCGTTGGAGGAGCGCAGACACATGCACGGTTTAGTTTTTTTGCACAAACTAATAAATGGCGTACTTGATTGCCCTCAACTTTTGAATGAGTTAGACATCCATGTACCCACTCGAATGCCAAGGCAAGGTAAACACAAGCCTTTCGTGTTAAGACGCAGCCGCACTAACCTTGGTTCAAACTATCCAATGAATAGACTTGTGAGAGCGTATAACAACCTGGCTACATCTACTATAGCAATAGACATTTTTGGTGACACGTTGACAAAGTTTAAAAAAATTATTAAGAATAAATGACCTTGAATTAATATAATATCTAATCATATCAAATGTCAATTTAGTATTATTAGGCACTTTTTGTTAATATGACATTTTCAATGCAGCATGATCATAATTATATTGTTTATTTCTATTACTGACATAAAATTTAAACCAATCGTAACTGTAATCACTGACATTATATTATTTATTTTATTTGATACATATGACATTCTAAATGTTTTTATTGTTTATATAATTTTATTCAATTGTTAATTAAGTAATTAGTTAAATACCTGTTTTTAATATAGAATAATTTTATTTTTGTCATTAATTTAATTGTAGGATATGACATTTTGAAGATTTTGTTGTTAATTGTATTATATGATGACTTTTATAATATATTATCCGAGCGTCAGTTTTGCGAACGTCGTGCCCATCTGTAATTGCGGGTACACGACTTATTTAACAAAATGTATGTACCTTAAATATGTTGCTGTGTATCATGCGTTGATGAGCCTAATAAATAAAATAAAATAAAACAGTATTATTTAGCTGTGGTCTTCTGTTAGGTCGAGGTACTACCCCAGTCGGGCTGCTCCATATTTTGAGCAGGAAATTTCCTGCTGTGCCCTACCTCAGTTTACTGTCTCTACTCAGTTTACTTTACTTTTATGTAATTTATTGATAACATATGTATATAACCTTGGAGTAGCAGTGCTAAAAAATTTTTAAGTGAGATAACTCCTCGCCTTATTGCCTCCACTGGTGACAAGAGGGCTGGTGCATTTTTTGCCCAGAGACTCGTCATAGCGATTCAACGGGGAAATGCTCATGGAAATAAAAATTTTTATTGATGAAACTAACTTTATTTTTGTCTTGTATTGCAAAATAAATTTTATTGAGATCTGATCACTACTTTTTGCGTAATCTTTGATGACGCGTTTTCACTTGATTATTTGTCACCTTGTATTACTTGTCGATGTAATTGTTTTGTCGGTTTATTTATTTCGTTTGCAAGCAAACACAATTATTTTGTTGTAATATTGGTATATTGTATATCCAGCGGGAGATCATCTTCAGCGGTGTTACTGCAACGTCGTTGGCACGAAATTAAGCAGATGGCGAGACAGTTACTGACTGGCAAGGACGCGCCACTGTCGCCATCGCCCATACTACTGGCTCTGGCTAAGCGGTGAGTATCTGTGCAGCTAACTGTACTAACTAATAATTTTAACTAACTTATTATTTTATAACTAAGCAACGGGAAAATGAGATAGCCTCTAATAAATTAATTCGTCTTTTTTACAACGCCAACTAAACATTCTATAAAAAGCGTCAAGTAAAGATTAACAATTGTATTTACTTTTCCTTCTTATTTTTATTTGCCACCTAATTTACTAACTTAGCCACGAATTTTACGTTGGCACGAAATGAAACAGAAGGCGAGACAGTTACTGACCGGCAAGGACGCTCCACTGGTGCCATCGTCCATACTATTAACTCTG
This sequence comes from Melitaea athalia, assembly GCA_905220545.2. Taxonomy (NCBI): domain Eukaryota; kingdom Metazoa; phylum Arthropoda; class Insecta; order Lepidoptera; family Nymphalidae; genus Melitaea; species Melitaea athalia. The sequence continues at coordinate 11,464,714 of HG992205.1, forward strand.
GCTAAGCAGTGAGTATCTGTCCAGCTGACTGTACTAACTAATAATTTTTATGTATACATGTATGTGTATGTCTAATGTATATAAATATTGTGAGCAGGTGGCATGTGGTGGTCTCGGCACGCACGATTGGCTGTCTCGTGTTTGTCCTGATCATTGCATGGTCTTACTGTTGCGTATTTTGTCTTGTGTATGACTTTAAATTTTAAAAGAGTCACGAAAGTTAGTGAAATAAGAGAAGTGAAATAATAAGTTAGTGAAGATAGAAAGAAAGTTACGTGTCGAATATTACTGTAGAGGCAACTAAAGAAGTTTTACTTCAGTCGCGTGGTCTAAAGAACACTCGTTATTTCTCTCGGTCTACACTTGGGACATTGCTACCTACTACTACTTGGAAATCTTTTTTTTTATATCCTTAATAATTTGTAATATTCCTTTTCTGACCAAATACAATCATTTATTGTCTAGGTTCCCGAGCATCCTAACCGAGAAACTACCGCCGTGGTCTGAACTCGTGTTAGATAATCTAATCTATCAGGATTCACAACTGGAACCGTATAGAAGGGTGAGAATTTATTTCATAATTTTTAACTGACTGTCAATTATCTTAACTGTGGTAGGTCACAGCAGGAAATTTCCTGCTCAAATCTGGAGCAGCCCGACTTGGGAAGTACCTCGACCTTACAGAAGATCACAGCTAAATAATACTACTCTCAAGTGGAGTTGCGTTCCTGTGGTGAGTAAGGTGACCAGAGCTCCTTGCTTGATGAGACGCTTGCGATGCTTCTTGAGTTGAGTCTGTAACCTACAGTAACCGATTACCATCAAATGAGCTGTACGCTTGTTTGCCGACCTAGTTGTATAAAAAAACTGGTTGTCCGTAAATTTGGTTTACGGACGATAGTTTAACATGACAACGTAATAACAAAACATCTCCTCGGACGCGTAGGCCAATCGAGTGGAAGAGAAATAGATGCGGCGCAAGCGTACAATGAGCGTAACGCTACAATGAGTCATCCTTTTTCGTGCATGCCGCCGGCATTCATCGATTTATTAGACGTTGTCACGTCAAAAATAATTAAACCGTCCATTGCATATTATCTAATAATCAAATCAAATAAAAAAACAAAACAATTAAATTACGCTTCAAAATCACTTTGGAATCATCACTCTACAGATTATAATGGTATATTAGTTATATTTAATAACAAATTTATAAGTAACATTAATAAGCAAATGTTATTTTTTTGTATCAGCTATACGCCGGGATACGCTTGGAAGTACCAAATCTAATAGGTGAGTAATTTAACAATACCCCTTCCGGCCACTTATTATCTTTTTGACAGCTCATGCCTATAAATTACAATTGTTATTTTTTTTTTTTTTTTTTCGGAATAACGTACTAAAAATTCTCCAGTAATGTCATACTTTATTGACGATTTGATTGATTGAGTGATGTACACAGGCGGCTCGTTCTAAGGAGCGACGGTGCGCTGAACTCCCACTTTAAAAATAGGATTTAAAATTACACAGGTAATTTTAGCTCCTATATGTCTTTATATTAAATGCTATACTATACTACATTAAATTATTTCTATTCTACTATGCCTTTACAATAGTTTATTATTATATAACGTACATTTGGTATTAAATTGTTCGAGTGGTGCGTTAGGTGATCTTGAACAAAGCGTAGTAGTACTAGCGAAAGAGACAGGACGAGTTTAGTAATGAGTGCGAAAGAGACAGGACATCGTAAAATTCGTAAAGGCCGATGAATGAGATTAGCTTGGGCTTGATCAGCGATCACGTTTCAGTGTTGCCAGCAAAAGGGATATTTTGTAAATAGCGGGAAAGTTTTAGGTGATAAATTTTTTAGGGTATTATTTTAACATAATATATTTTAATATAAAAAAACTAATAAAAATTACTCAAATATAAATAATAAAATATAAGATTTAATATGATAAAGAAATATTTTATTTGTAAATTTATTGATACACGCAAAAAAATATATATTTTCTAATATGATATAAATGCTTACATAATATCAATAATTGTATAAAATATATTGTACATAAAGAAAGTTTAAAAAAAGAAACAAAAGAATTTATTTTCTATTTAAAAACCCTTTGAAAAATAAAAGATTTAGGGAAAAGTTTTTTCAACAGTTGGTAGCACTGTTTTCGACGTTGTCGTTCATATACAAACGTCAAACGTGTTACCTTTTGTTTACTTCGTGATTTCTATTTTTTAATAGCAGTTTTTCTTTTAAATAAGTAATAAAAATAATTTATGCATTATATTTTGAGTTAAAAATGGTAAAGTTAAAAATAAAATACAGTGTAACTTTTATTAAAAAGTGTGATCAGGAGCCACCGTGGCCTGAAATAGTACTTACTCAAAAATGTCGTATTAAAAATAAGTCTTTTACGCGTGTTTTTAAATCTGAACTTTATTTCAAAACACCTTGGTTGTGTGGATGTGAAGAAAGCAATATATTATTTTGTTTTCCGTGTCTTGTTTGGAGGTGGCGCCGGCATTGGCGGTGAAAATGCATGGACTGATACCGGAGTTGTTGATTTAGCCCATCTCACAATGAAAGTGAAATTAATTAATTCTTTCATAATTAATTCCATATCTGATTTTCACAAGAAAGTAATAGATGTCTTCGCTCGTAAAAAAGATCGACCGATAGATTTTCTTTATAAAAAAATAAATAAAAAATAAATGGTAAGTTCTATTATTTTTTTTTTTTATTGAACCCCCAACAAAAAATGTGACGAGCCGCCTCTGGTGATGTACCATGGTCCATGTGCATAACAAACAACCACAGACTATGAAACAGTTCTTGTAATAATAAATCGATCATATGATAAAAATAATTTTACGTCATGTGATTATTGTTTCTATAAATTTAATAAAAAAAAGGAAATAAAAATAGTATCTATGACTCCAAGATTGATTATTTGCAAGGAATTAAGTCGAAATCTTGAAATTTATTTGCAAACCAAGAGTAAAGAGCAATAGCTCTGTTCATTCATTTATTTTTTCTTTATCATTTATATATTTCATTTATTATTAAAAAAGTCATAAGCGCATAAATAAATAATATTTTTAAACTAAATGTTTTTCATTAAATCGATTGAAAGTTCTTTTCTAATAAAATCGATTATTATTTCAAATCGAATAAATAACGTGTAAGGCAGTCACTAATGTCAAAATTTCTTGAAGTGTCAAAAAGATAATAAATGGCCGGACGGGGTATAATTTTTATTTTTTATTGCCCGACAAAATTCCCTGCTAGTGTAAAAATACTTCGTAATGATTAAAAACAATTGACCCTATAGTAATATTTTTAGATTTTAAATTAGATCATTCGGATCCCAAAGTCCATACAATTATCGTGTATTTATTCTTTGTGGATCTCCCCACCGTGCCTCGGAGAGCACGTTAGCTGCTATTACCGATTACTGCCTTATTATGTGTAATACAATTTTTAGGAGAAAACTTAATATTCGATGATCTCTACGACTGGAGCGATGATGAAGTTGAAGTTATCGATGAAAAAAGAGAAATGATATTAGTACAAGACTCAGATGATGAAGAAACAGACAAAGGAACAAACGAACAGACAGACACAAGTGTATATAATACTACAATAGATAATAATACAAGCGAATTGAATGATGAATATGATATTATAAAAAAATTGGAATGTATAGACCCCACGAAAGCTAAAGTTCAAATAATATTTGAAAATGAATCTGATGATGATTTAAATGTTTTTAAACATGGAGTAAATGACCCAGGTGCTAGTAAAAATACTAATTCAAATATAACCAATGTTATTGAAGGTTTAATAAGAAATTCAGTTTCAAATGAAATTGAAACTCAAGTCAGATCTGATAATCATAATCAGAATGTCGGTATAGATATGGATGAAGTAATATGCGATTTACGAAATAACCTTATAAGAGTTTCATCTAATGTTTCAAGTAAAGACACTCAAACTATATACACAGATACAGAAGGAGATTCAGACACTGCTGATGAGATGTGTGACGATATCGATGAACCTTCTCGTGATGATGAAGGTGAAAGAACTGATCCAATGTTAGTTGGTGAGTATCTATATATAAAAATCAATTGCTGTTCGTTAGTCTCGCTAAAACTCAAGAATGTAGAGTAACTGCGGAGTTTCTTGCCGATTCTTCTCTGCAGAATCTACATTCCGAATCGGTGGTAGCTTCTTAAAACTTAATAATAACCTTAAATTAAAATTTTGTAAATTGACGATTCGAAAGTGCTCATGGGGCCTATTTGTATAAAGTTATTTTTGATTTTGATTTTGAATGGCTTGACCGATTTAGCTAATTTTGATCTTGAAATGTCTGTGGAAGTTCAGGGAAGGTTTAAACGGTGAGAAACATAAATAATATGTAACGGAAAATACTAAAAACGACGTGTTAATTTTCCAATACAAAATGTTCCTAGCAATAGGGAAATTTAATGTCTTTTGTCAAAAACGTTGTCAATTGGTTGTCAAATATTTATAGTTGCGTTCAGAAAGTGTTTTGTGTATATTTTTCACAAATATACGTAGGTGATACGAAGTTCACCGGGCCATCTAGTCTTTTATAAATAATCTAATTCTGTAATATTAAATTGATGTTTTACACTGAGTTGAGTGAGAAACGCTTTATGCTATGATTCTTACAAGTGAAGCAGTGGAAGTTGTTCAATTTACTTTTAACCGAATTCCGAAAACGGAGTAGGTTCTCAATTCGACTGTATTTTTATTGATGTTACCATAGAAGTTTTTACTGGGTGGACCGATTTTGATGATTGTTTTAATCGAAAGGTGGTGTGTGTCATGTGATCCCATTTAAAATTAATTGCGATCTGACAAGTACTTTTCGAGTTACATCTAATTATCTTTTATCATACTGCTGCTATTCGTATGTTGTTTTTAATCACGAAATCTTTTCTAGAAGTAGGCATAACTTTTGTGACCTAATATCTGTTAGGCGGTAAGCGTGACAAAGGGAGGGGTCCAAAACAGGAAAATTCCACGTGATATATTTTATAGACACCCTAACAATAATAATCGCGACTCGATTTACATAAAGAAATGTTAAATGCATATTTATATATTTTTCGATAATTTTCAGATAAAAAGCTAGTTCAGCTATCACACGTAGTGCTAACGCCAATCGAAGACCTCCCGGAGTGGCGGAAACATTCCAGAAATAATATGATTAATTGCAGACAATTTAGCGTTAAAAATTTCACCAAAAAAGTTCACGTAACTTCGAAACAACTCGAAAACTGTCGACCATACATATCAAAGAAATCTTCAAATGGTATATGGTTTCGGAAAAATCAGGAACTTCGTCAAATACCCAAAGATATTAGAAAGAAAATAAATATTCTGTCTAAACGCTTGAATCTATCCCGGACCTACTTCTCTCAAGAGTTTTGGAGCGAGAGGAATTTGGAGCTGGTGGAGTTGTGTAGGCCATTTACCATCCAATTGAAGAGGATCCCGAGGGTTATCAAGAGGATCGAATTGGCAGATATAGATGATGTTAGACGGATAAACAGCACGATTTTGACCGCTCAAGTTGCGCCGATAACAGTTGAGGCTAACCGGATGTTTGTTAGTATTTTTAATTTGTTATTAATATTTTAATAAGGGATCGTCCATTGATCACGTAATGCCTTTTAGCAACTTACCAACCCCTTACCCACCCTTGGAAATAAGTGGCGACTATTTATTTTTTTATAAATATCACGTGTATACTTTATAATTATATGGAAATTTTAAGAAAATTATTTTAAATACAGACACAATATGATTAAGTTTAAAAATCGAGCGTTCAAAGATAATTGAATACATGTGATATCTCATCATAGCCCCCCCTCCCTGTGATATTTTGAGAGAACTCATTATTGCCCCCACCCATGATATTTCATGATATTCCCCTTTTGAGCGTTACATGATTAACGGACAACCCTTAAGTAATTTTGATTTTGAATAAATACAGTGGGACTGTTGGGCATAGCACTCTTTCCCCATGTAGGAGAAGGATCGGAGCTTAATCCACCACGCTGCTCCAATGCGGGTTGGCGGATATATTCCCTACTATGAGTAACGATCGCTATCAGGTGTACATGATAACAACCGGGACCGGCGGTTTAACGTGCTCTCCGAGGCACGGTGGGGAGACCCACAAGGACTGCACAAACACCCAGACCACGGCAAACATCTGTATGGCTTGTAAATATAAAGGACAAACTTACCTTCAATCACCAGACGTCTAACAACTGTGAAAATGTTATTACAAGATTTATTGAAACTTTCAGGTCGTCGACGCGTCAGCGCCTTCAACGACGGCAGAGCGAGTCCAACAGAGTTCTGGACGTGAGTTAAATGTCTCATTACTTATTTTTAAACTTGCTCAAAATATGGAGCAGCCCGACTGGGGAAGTTCCTCGACCTTACACTCGATCACATTACTCGATCACAGCTAAATAATACTGCTTTCAAGCAGTATTGTGTTCCTGTCGGCAACGCACTTGCAGTTTTTCTTTTGTTACAAGCTCTTGTTTGCCTCAATAACATTTTAAATATAATAAATGTATTCATATTGAACAGATGAAGTACTTCTAGACGTTCTTTTTTATGTACAACTAGCTGACCCCGTAAACGTTGTTTTGCCATATATGTTATTAACCACCTTAAACCCCTCCCCCCCTTATAACTTAGGAGTATGAAAAATAGATGTGGGCCGATTCTCAGACCTACCCGATATGCACATAAAATTTCATAAAAATCGGTTCAGCCGTTTCAGAGGAGTATTGTAACTAACATTGTGACACGAGAATTTTATATATAAGATAAGACTAGGTCGGCAAACAAGCGTACGGCTCACCTGATGGTAAGCGATTACCGTAGCTTATAGACGTCTGTAACACTACAAGCATAACAAACATATTGCTTATTGTAATTCTAACATTGTATATTGTAACACTACAAGCATAACAAACATATTGCTTATTGTAATTCTAACATTGTATATTGTAACACTACAAGCATAACAAACATATTGCTTATTGTAATTCTAACATTGTATATTGTAACACTACAAGCATAACAAACATATTGCTTATTGTAATTCTAACATTACATTGTAACACTACAAGCATAACAAACATATTGCTTATTGTAATTCTAACATTGTATATTGTAACACTACAAGCATAACAAACATATTGCTTATTGTAATTCTAACATTGTATATTGTAACACTACAAGCATAACAAACATATTGCTTATTGTAATTCTAACATTGTATATTGTAACACTACAAGCATAACAAACATATTGCTTATTGTAATTCTAACATTGTATATTGTAACACTACAAGCATAACAAACATATTGCTTATTGTAATTCTAACATTGTATATTGTAACACTACAAGCATAACAAACATATTGCTTATTGTAATTCTAACATTGTATATTGTAACACTACAAGCATAACAAACATATTGCTTATCGTAATTCTAACATTGTATATTGTAACACTACAAGCATAACAAACATACTGCTTATTGTAATTCTAACATTACATTGTAACACTACAAGCATAACAAACATATTGCTTATTGTAATTCTAACATTGTATATTGTAACACTACAAGCATAACAAACATATTGCTTATTGTAATTCTAACATTGTATATTGTAACACTACAAGCATAACAAACATATTGCTTATTGTAATTCTAACATTGTATATTGTAACACTACAAGCATAACAAACATATTGCTTATTGTAATTCTAACATTGTATATTGTAACACTACAAGCATAACAAACATATTGCTTATTGTAATTCTAACATTGTATATTGTAACACTACAAGCATAACAAACATATTGCTTATTGTAATTCTAACATTGTATATTGTAACATTACAAGCATAACAAACATATTGCTTATTGTAATTCTAACATTACATTGTAACACTACAAGCATAACAAACATATTGCTTATTGTAATTCTAACATTGTATATTGTAACACTACTAGCATAACAAACATATTGCTTATTGTAATTCTAACATTGTATATTGTAACACTACAAGCATAACAAACATATTGCTTATTGTAATTCTAACATTACATTGTAACACTACAAGCATAACAAACATATTGCTTATTGTAATTCTAACATTGTATATTGTAACACTACAAGCATAACAAACATATTGCTTATTGTAATTCTAACATTGTATATTGTAACACTACAAGCATAACAAACATATTGCTTATTGTAATTCTAACATTGTATATTGTAACACTACAAGCATAACAAACATATTGCTTATTGTAATTCTAACATTGTATATTGTAACACTACAAGCATAACAAACATATTGCTTATTGTAATTCTAACATTGTATATTGTAACACTACAAGCATAACAAACATATTGCTTATTGTAATTCTAACATTGTATATTGTAACACTACAAGCACAACAAACATATTGCTTATTGTAATTCTAACATTACATTGTAACACTACAAGCATAACAAACATATTGCTTATTGTAATTCTAACATTGTATATTGTAACACTACAAGCATAACAAACATATTGCTTATTGTAATTCTAACATTGTATATTGTAACACTACAAGCATAACAAACATATTGCTTATTGTAATTCTAACATTGTATATTGTAACACTACTAGCATAACAAACATATTGCTTATTGTAATTCTAACATTGTATATTGTAACACTACTAGCATAACAAACATATTGCTTATTGTAATTCTAACATTGTATATTGTAACACTACAAGCATAACAAACATATTGCTTATTGTAATTCTAACATTGTATATTGTAACACTACAAGCATAACAAACATATTGCTTATTGTAATTCTAACATTGTATATTGTAACACTACAAGCATAACAAACATATTGCTTATTGTAATTCTAACATTGTATATTGTAACACTACAAGCATAACAAACATATTGCTTATTGTAATTCTAACATTGTATATTGTAACACTACAAGCATAACAAACATATTGCTTATTGTAATTCTAACATTGTATATTGTAACACTACAAGCATAACAAACATATTGCTTATTGTAATTCTAACATTGTATATTGTAACACTACAAGCATAACAAACATATTGCTTATTGTAATTCTAACATTGTATATTGTAACACTACAAGCATAACAAACATATTGCTTATTGTAATTCTAACATTGTATATTGTAACACTACAAGCATAACAAACATATTGCTTATTGTAATTCTAACATTGTATATTGTAACACTACAAGCATAACAAACATATTGCTTATTGTAATTCTAACATTGTATATTGTAACACTACAAGCATAACAAACATATTGCTTATTGTAATTCTAACATTGTATATTGTAACACTACAAGCATAACAAACATATTGCTTATTGTAATTCTAACATTGTATATTGTAACACTACAAGCATAACAAACATATTGCTTATTGTAATTCTAACATTGTATATTGTAACACTACAAGCATAACAAACATATTGCTTATTGTAATTCTAACATTGTATATTGTAACACTACAAGCATAACAAACATATTGCTTATTGTAATTCTAACATTGTATATTGTAACACTACAAGCATAACAAACATATTGCTTATTGTAATTCTAACATTGTATATTGTAACACTACAAGCATAACAAACATATTGCTTATTGTAATTCTAACATTGTATATTGTAACACTACAAGCATAACAAACATATTGCTTATTGTAATTCTAACATTGTATATTGTAACACTACAAGCAGAACAAACATATTGGTTATTGTAATTCTAACATTGTATATTGTAACACTACTCGCAGCAATTGCACAACTTTTAATCCGTACGAGTTACTCCATTTAAAAATAAGGTTCTAGTCATTATTTAGTTGGTAAACTTCCTCGACAAATGGGCTTTCTAACACTGAAAGATTTTTCAAATCGGACCAGAAGTTCCTGAGATTAGCGCGTTCAAATAAACAAACAAACTAACAAACAAACTCTACAGCTTTATAATATTAGTATAGATTTATGTTTTGTTAATAACCGATACGTGTTACTTAAACAACTGCAACTTACATCGAGAAAACTAATTATTATAAACTTACGCCCGGTTTCCCAAAGGCTGATCAACGCAAAAATTAACTAATCATCTGTCAAATAGTCCGGGCTCCCAAGTACATTTTTTTCACTTGATTACTATCAAGATAATTTTCCGGGAGTAGCTTCATTTTGACACACGCGCGTCAAAGACGCCTTTTAGAAACGCGCGTCGACGGCGCGCTTTTATTATACAGGTGTGCAAAGGCCCTTAGACTTCGCTGTCCGTCCGTCCGTCTGTCATCAGGCTGTATCTCAAGAATGGCGATAGCTAGACAGTTAAAATTTTCACAAATTATGTATTTCCGTTGCCGCTATAATAACAAATACTAAAAACCGAATAAAATAAATATTTAAGGGGGGTTCCCATACAAGAAACGCGATTTTTTGCCTATTTTTTCTCGATATCAATAAATTGTATCAGTAAGTACCTACACTTGAAATATTCATAAAATATTTAATTTTACTTTAATAATAAACTAGCCGACCCGTGCCCACTTCGTTGCGCATTAATTATTTTTAATAATTACTTCTAACGACGATATCTCAAAAACTATTCATCTGATTGATATAGTGTAAAGGGCAATTTTAATATGAATTAAATTCTTAAGCTAACTAACATATTTATTTGGATAAGGATTAATACTGAACTAAAGAAAATAGCTTTGAAAATAACGTAATGTTTTTAATTACTATTTTGAACATAAAAGTCGTTATTGTAAGTCAACCGTAAGACATAGAGATATGCTGTCGCGGACTTTTTTGTAGCATTTTTATAGATTTTGAATTCGGTAGTACATTACTTAACTATATCTTTGCTAGTTTACGCGGCGTTCGCGAGGAAAGGTCCCCGTTGGCGAGATTTTTTGCGACCTCTTCAACATTTATCGCCGTATTTCTGCTAATTTACATAAAAGCATAATAAATTATATACCTAAACCTTCCTCAAGAATCACTCTTTCTATTGTTGAAAACCGTGTAAAAATCCGTTCAGTAGTTTTCGAGTTTATCGCGTTCAGACAGACAGACAGACAGGAGGACAGAAAGACGCGGCCGGGGGACTTATTTTTATAATAAGTATAGATAATAAAATTTAAATAAAAAAATATATTTTGGGGGCTCATACAAAAAAGTGACTTTTAGCGGATTCTGGCCGATATTTAAATCATTGTACCTACTGTTGTTTACCTAGCCAATAGTAAGGAACCTTTCGTGCGCGATTCCGACTCGCACTTGGCCGATTTTATTTATATATTATATAATATACTAAATTTATATAAAGTATGTTTCATTCTATTATCAGCTCGGTGAAGATCTATGTAGTTTCAGATCTTAGACCAAAAAAATTGTTAAACTTGTAATTAATGTCTCTATGATCAAAAAATATTTACAGTATTCAAATTAAGACACTAAAACCCAATCATAATAAATCTGTTTTAAATCAGTTGACAAATAAACACATTTTGTTTTTTCAGAAGAGGATCAAATAGACCAAAAAATTTCAACGGGGTCTAAAGAAACATATTCTATAGATGGACTAAGGGCTTACGAAGATGTCAAAGATATTTTAGATTCAGATGATGATGTCCCTACGCTGTCTGTATCATCGATGTCGGTAAAAGAAGAATTACAAGACAATTGGGATAACGGGATACATGCCGTCTCCGATCAAATTGGTATGTATTTAAATAAATAATAATAGAATTTGTTCTCTAACGAACGAGAACAACGAGATGAAGACGCCGCGTTCGCGCAACGGTCACAGCACTGGATTGTGCCTGTTGCGCTGGCGGTTGCGGGTTCGATCCCCGCACATGACAAACATTTGTATTGACCATACAGATGTTTGAAAAAAAGTCTGAAAAAAAAGATTGTTTTAATAGTTAATTTTTTTAAGTAAAACTTCTTTACGCACGTCTGACTTGGGGAGTGAGCTGGTGAATGCGGGACGAGGGTGTTACGAAAAGTGTGATTGAGCGAGGCGAACGGAAGTTGAGATGGAGATATAAGTTAGATGGAGCTAAAGAAGTTTTACTTCAGTCGTGTGGACTAAGTTTGAAAGTATAAATACTTCCTTTAGATTATCATTGTGTACTAACAAAAACGTTTCAGGTGCCTTTAATCCTCTGAAACTGCCAAACAAGGAAAAAGCGAATGAAGTAGTAAAAGTCGGTAAAGAAGATGTTCCTGAAAAACCAAATCTAATACTAGAAAATGAGCCAAAGGAAAGTAATGAAATTATTTTAAAAACAAGTGCATTAAATAAATCCAATAAATACTCAAATAATTTAAATAAAATACCTAAAAATAGTAAGAAGGTAAAAAAGTATGAGCCTCGGAAAAAAATACAGAAAGATTCTTTTTTAATTAATTCTAACAATAATCTTACAGAACCACATGTAACAAATAATCCAAAAATACACAACCGAAATGAAACATTAACACTAAATGAAACTAAATCAGCAAATAATATAAACTTAGCACTTCCAAAAACTTCGGAAATACAAATAAATGATAAACCAAATGACAAAAAACATGACAGCAATTTTTTAGTTCCGAATAATAAATACATTTGTAACATATGTAATTATGAAACTGTAAGTAAAAAGTGGTTAATTGTTCATTTACGTTTGCACGATACTAAAGCAAAGATACATTGTTGTAGTCAATGTAAGTATATGACTAATGCGAAAAACAGTTTTAACAAGCACCTTAAAAAACACACAGGTGAAAAAACATACGAATGTCATATTTGTCAAAGAAAATTCAGTCATATCAGTAATTTAAATAGTCACAGAAGAACACACACAGGTGAAAAACCATACGAATGTCATGTTTGTGAAAGGAAATTCAGTCATAGCGCTCATTTAAATAGACACAGAAGAACACACACAAGTGAAAAACCATACGAATGTCATGTTTGTCAAAGAAAATTCAGTGAAATCAGTAATTTAAATAGTCACAGAAGAACACACACAGGTGAAAAACCATACGAATGTCATGTTTGTCAAAGAAAATTCAGTCAAATCAGTACTTTAAATAGTCACAGAAGAACACACACAGGTGAAAAACCATACGAATGTCATGTTTGTCAAAGAAAATTCAGTCATATCAGTAATTTAAATAGTCACAGAAGAACACACACAGGTGAAAAACCATACGAATGTCATGTTTGTGAAAGGAAATTCAGTCATAGCGCTCATTTAAATAGACACAGAAGAACACACACAAGTGAAAAACCATACGAATGTCATGTTTGTCAAAGAAAATTCAGTGGAATCAGTAATTTAAATAGTCACAGAAGAACACACACAGGTGAAAAACCATACGAATGTCATGTTTGTCAAAGAAAATTCAGTCAAATCAGTAATTTAAATAGTCACAGAAGAACACACACAGGTGAAAAACCATACGAATGTCATGTTTGTCAAAGAAAATACAGTCGAAGCGCTGATTTAAAGAATCACATAATAACACACACAGGTGAAAAACCATACGAATGTCTCCTTTGCCTAAAGAAATTTACACAAAATAGTGGTTTAAACTATCATATACGAACTCGTCATACAGAAACAAAGCAAATTGTCGCTTAAGTTATGTTTTAACTCAAATAAGAAATATATTTTATTGGAGTTTACTCCTGAAGAAACAATATAAGGAAGTGAAATGAAAGAGTGACACTTTTCGGCGCTTTTAGCTTTTATGTAAGGTTCGTTACCTAGTTGACCCACAGCTATCGAACCGATACTAATAGCGTGCGTCTGTTTATGTTATAATTGTAGTTTTAAATTTTAATTTGATTCAATAGAAAACTTCAATTTTTAGAAATCACAATAATTGTTCTTAAGGAGTAAACTCCAATCCCGTGTTGGAGTTGACACACACGCTTTTTTATTTTGTTTTTCAATAAAATATACATTTTTTTACGTCGTATTGTAAGATTACAATTTTCATTTAATTGTTCGGTTGATAACCATTGTTATAATATAAGAAAAAAATTGACAAAATTCGATATTGTTAATCACTGTCGGATAGATACTTTTCGAATTCTGATTCACTGTAGTCTAAAAGAAATAAAATCAAAATTAAAATAAAAAAATAAAAATTTATATTAATTTTATTTAATTATATTAATTAACTAGCAGACCCGTGCCCACTTCGTTAGGCGTTAATTATCTTTTTCTTTGTCATGCAATTACCTATGTGTAGATAATAATTTTTATTAGGTTCATTGTTTAGAATTTTATTTCTTGTTTATAGCTAGTATTGGACGTATAAAATCGTAATAATATCGTGTATTTATTATTTTAAATTACAGAACCAAATAACATACTAAATTTTATAGCACTTAAAAATAAATAAATAATATGTTACTTCAATGCCATCTATCAAAAATTCCGAAAACGACGTCGATAGGCTAATAAATACTCTTCTAATAGCCATAGATGGCGTTATTATAAAGAGGTAAAGTTTATAACTTTGTTTGTATATACGGGGTAATCTTCGCAAATACTGATCCGATCATGAAAATTCTTTCACTAACAAAAAGCTACACTATTCAGGAGTGACAAGATAAAAGGAAAAAGATAAAAATTATCAAAATTTTCGACCCAGCAGGATTTGAACCTGCGCCCTCTGACGTGCCGTGTCAACAATTCAATCTAATCAAGCATTATTATTTGCCTTAGAAATTAATTGGTGATTTTAAAACATTTATATTTATCTGATTTGCTGAAAATAGTGAGAGTGTATTGGAACATATCAAACACCGTACCCTTCTTATGTGAAATGGATTATAACGCCAACGAAGTGGGCACGGGTCGGCTAGTCTACTTATAAAGTCATTACACATAATCTATATGATAGAAAAGCTTGTCGCGAGATATGAGTACTCGTATTTCCTTTAATAGTTAAAATCAATCACATCAATTTATTTAATTTACTTGTTTACAAGCAAATCTTGCGACAAGCTTTTATATCATATAGATTATTGACTTTATAAGTAGATAGTAAAAGTTTTAATGTAAAAATTTTTTTTTTTTCGTTTTAGCGCATTCAAATAAAAGCTTATTTTTTAAAAAGGTTTTTTACTTTTAATTTATTTTTGACTTTTTAGTCGGTTATCACGTCATTTGGTAAGTCTTTAGATTAAGAACGGTTGACTGTTTATCGGCATATTTTTGTCACAGAAACGAAAAAAAATAACCCTAACCTATCTAATTTCCGACCGACCGACCGACGCCGTTCTTAATCTAAAGACTAGCCCATCACTTTAATCGAATTATTCTTAGCAAGCCCTTTCATTTGATACCCATATTGTAGAAGTGCACTAAAAATAACTAGTTCGCACTCTTGGATATGCCGCCATATTGGATTTAGAATGACGTCACAAAGTTAACCATGCATTGGCATCCAAATTGAACCTGTATACAAAATTTCAGCTCAATTTGGTGAAGATATCTGCTTCAAAATTGAGTTGCAAGATTTCACCCGAACAAGCATACATACATACAAACCATGCATTGTCATCCAAATTGAAGCTGTATACAAAAGGGTCTAGCAGGATAAGATAGGGGCAGCGGCCCCAGAAAGATAATTTGAAAATAACTTATGTGGTAACATTGGCGAGGTACAAACTTACCGTTGACACAATTTCAGCCTCTCATTTCGTTGCGTTCTGGAGATAATTGGTCAAATAGGCGCTAGAAGGGGTATTTTTTAAAACTTTTTTTTTTTTCAAAAACTATTGTAGCTACACTAATGAAACAAAAACTATTTATTAGAAGAAATATTAGTCTACATTATATATTTTTTATAGAATTTTTATATCGCATTTACTAGTAAAAAAAATAAAAAAAAAATTTTTTCATTATTTTTTTTAAAGTTCGCGCAAAGGTACAATCACAAAAAAAAATAAATAATGTAGCTTACTACATCTAGTATTACTACCAAAAAGTTCAAAAATAAAAAATGGGTGCAACACTTTAAAAAAAAATTAAAACGTCTTATGACAGTCATGGGTACTGTATTAGACTTTACATTTCTCTCTTGATTACATTTTTTTTAATAATCAACACCATTATAATATGAGTATTCTGTTAAAATAAACTAAAAATATTAAAGGTAGTAGTCAAAAATGTAAGTTCGACGTTGATTTTGACAACAGCAACTTTTTATATGAACAAGTCGAAACTTATCGTTTCCCAGCTAGTCGTTTGTGCACAATGTGTATTGTTTTGTATACTTGTCATTTCTATAGCCCTAATAATACAATAGCTCGACTACAATTAGTGAGGCGTATTATTTTGGAATATATTTTGTTTTTAAATATATACTGTTGCACTGTGTTTTAGTGAGTAAATGTACACGAAGTGCTGTGTGGTTACGGCACTAAAGAATGTAGCCACCCCCTATCTTCCCGTGGGTGTCGTAAGAGGCGACTAAGGGATAACACAGTTTCACTACCACCTTGGAACTTAAAAAGCCGACGGATGGCGGAATAACCATCCATGCTGGCTTTGAAATACACAGGCCAAAGACGGGCAGCAGCGTCTTCGGTGCGACAAAGGCAGCCCTGCGGTCACCAACCCGCCTGCCCAGCGTGGTGACTATATGGGCAAAACACATGAGTTCGCGTCATAATATGGGGCGCGAACTTGTGGAGGCCTATGTCCAACAGTGGACTGTGAAAGGCTGAAGTGGTGGTGAAGTGGTGGTGGTACACGAAGTATGTCTGGTTAATGTAAAAATTGTACTAAGTTTTTACACAAAGATAACTAGTATAGAAAAGGTATCAAAACTGAAAATGGAGCTAAAGGAAACAGTGACTATTTCAAGAAGAGTATCTGGGTAAGGTAAGCGACATTATATGCAATAAATGTCGCTTAAGTTTCTTCAAACAGGCAACCTTAACTTCAAAGCTTACCGTGAGCGATACTGATAGGGACAGTAATTCTATGAAAGTTGAATCTGTAGATACAAGTTATGATGATTTTATGTGTCGCATTAAACAGATAATGAAATGCCTATTCCACGAGTAGTGTCAACACATAGTTTTTGCATAATATGTCGAATCGAAGAAAATCTCTTAAAAGGCGGTGTGACGTTTTCGAAAAAAAAAAAATGATTTTTATACCCAATGGTGATCGTTGCTGCAATGAACATAATTATGATTGATTATAGAATTTACGAAGATGATTTGTCCTACTTATGCAATAATTCTAATACAAGTAAAATTAGTAAATCAGAATTACTTAATTTTCTGAATTGACTTGGCCAAATATCTAATTTAACATTGTTCGATCGAACGTAAAATGGATTGTAAGAAAATTAAATTAAATCTCTGACAGGTACTTGTTATCTTTGCGTAAAAACTTAGTACAATTTTTACATTAACCAGACATACTTCGTGTACATTTACTCACTAAAACACAGTGCAACAATATATACGCCAATACATAATAAACGCAATATATAATAAAATAATACGCCTCACTAATTGTAGTCGAGCTATTGTATTATTAGGGCTATAGAAATGACAAGTATACAAAACAATACACAGTGTGCACATACGACTAGCTGGGAAACGATAAGTTTCGACTTGTTCATATAAAAAGTTGCTGTTGTCAAAATCAACGTCGAACTTACATTTTTGACTACTACCTTTAATATTTTTAGTTTATTTTAACAGAATACTCATATTATAATGGTGTTGATTATTAAAAAAAATGTAATCAAGAGAGAAATGTAAAGTCTAATACATAATATATCTCTATGTCTAATACAGTACCCATGACTGTCATAAGAGGTTTTAATTTTTTTTGAAAGTGTTGCACCCATTTTTTATTTTTGAACTTTTTGGTAGTAATACTAGATGTAGTAAGCTAATACATAATATATCTCTATGTCTAATACAGTACCCATGACTGTCATAAGAGGTTTTAATTTTTTTTGAAAGTGTTGCACCCATTTTTTATTTTTGAACTTTTTGGTAGTAATACTAGATGTAGTAAGCTACATTATTTATTTTTTTTGTGATTGTACCTTTGCGCGAACTTTAAAAAAAATCATGAAAATTTTTTTTTTATTTTTTTTACTAGTAAATGCGATATAAAAATTCTATAAAAAATATATAATGTAGACTAATATTTCTTCTAATAAATAGTTTTTGTTTCATTAGTGTAGCTACAATAGTTTTTGAAAAAAAAAAGTTTTAAAAAATACCCCTTCTAGCGCCTATTTGACCAATTATCTCCAGAACGCAACGAAATGAGAGGCTGAAATTGTGTTAACGGTAAGTTTGTACCTCGCCAATGTTACCACATAAGTTATTTTCAAATTATCTTTCTGGGGCCGCTGCCCCTACCTTATCCTGCTAGACCCTTTCAGCTCAATTAGTTGAAGATATTTGCTTCAAAATTGAATTGCAAGATTTTACCCGAACAAACATACATACATACAAACTATGCATTGTCATCCAAATTGAACCTGTATACAAAATTTCAGCTCAATTGGTTGAAGATATCTGCATCAAAATTGAGTTGCAAGATTTCACCCGAACAAACATTTATTAAATTTACATACATACATACATTGCAAGTTAAATAATAATAGTAGTTAAATAATAAAAGTAATAAGTAAATATATTTTTTAAAGTTGCCTTGCTGACGGTACTTTGTGTTGACATCTTGCGTGCACCGTGACTGACAGCTCCCGAGGCGTACAGTACGCGCGACATAACTTGGCGTGACTGAAGTTCGCGCAGAAGGCTGCGCAGTAACATTTTTTAAGGGACCGGGGGGAAGGCGATTTTGGCATGAGACGCATGCGGGGAGGCTAGGGATTGACCATATGTAAACACAATCGACCGTTTAATCAACCGAATTGCGCAATCGATTAGTTTTATTTAGGATTTATTGATTTTTGTTTATATAATATATTAAACGTATTAGATTTACAAATATAGTTAATTTTGTCGTTAATAAACGAGATTTCGACATTAATTAAAAAATAAACTACAAAAATCAAATTTTCTCAGTTGAAAGACACGATTTACTTGAATATCAGTTATCTATTAACGACTACACTATTTGAGAAAATTTAAAACCTCCTTTTAAAATTAAAAATAAATATATTTTTATGACTTAATTTTAATCGATTTCAATAAAAATCGATTAAACAACACCTTATTGCACATCCCTTTTTGCTTACTTCATACAGCTTCGTGTTTTTTCGGAAATACTCGGATACGGTAATCTGTCTCAGTCACACGTTAGTATTCGTGCCACTATCTCTGTCTTGAGCACTATCGGCTACAAAAGTTTTCGTTTCTAATGTTGTTAATTTTTATTATTAGTATTAGTAATTAGTGTTATAGTATTCAGTTTGTTTTATTTAGTTTTAATTGTTTTATCTAGTGTTAGTATTAATTTCGTTTTATTTAGTGTTAGTATTAAGTGTGTTTTGATTTTGGGATTTTCCCCCTCAGCGACAGTGATTAAATAATAATTAATAATAAGCGTAAATATGTGTTAAATAATAATATGTGGTAATTTATATAAAAAGTATTAAGTGTAAATATTATTTATTGTGTTGTTTGTGATAAAAATCTGCCACTATCGAAAGGTAAGGTATTGAAATTGAATTTTTAATATAAAAGTTATTTTTGCAGCGTCTTAAAGTGTTATAATGTTTATTTTATTGGTCACTGTATTAGGAAAATTTTATTCGTACATTGATTTATAATAAAAATAAAAATTGGTAATGACAGTTTTTTTTCGTGAGTGTACATGCGCAAAAGTTCGCAGAGCCTATGTTCAGTCACGCCAAGTTATATCGCGCGTACTGTACGCACACATGGTCGGCGGTCGCAGCTTGTATCCGATCACGATGGATTCCGTGCGACAATTTTTGATGCGTCAAGCCGGTTTCTAGGTTATGTTTTTATTGTACTTATTTATTTTATTTACATAATGAGATAAATCGGACATGGAGTGGTGTAACGATAATTATATTTGTTAGCAAACGAAAAAAACTGACTTAGATCACATCGACAAGTAATACAATGTACCTACTACCCTGTAGACGAAAAAAATTAACAAACTCACTAATTGTCTGGTATCTCTAGAAATTCTACCCTTACTACAGTAAATCTAAAAAATTAAAAAATAAAAAAAATATAAAATCTACTTTTTTTGTTTTTTTGTCTGCAGAAATTCTTACCTATCTCTATCAATCAAGTAGGCAGTAGACATGTGTAAGTAATGCAATTGATACATTACGCGTGACAGTGTGACCGTTTGCAGTAGATTGACTACTGAAACAGTAGATTTTCGTTGTAAAATTGGTAGTGCAGTAGATTTTCAGTATTTTTTGAAAAAGTAGCGGATTTCAGTAGAATATCCTGGATATATTTTAAACTTTAGCAAATATTTTTCTCAAGTTATTGCCAGCATGAAGCGTAAATTTGAGCAAAATTATTGGGCTGAGTGGGAACAGAATTCGTTATTTTCGTCGTGGTTGTGTAAAGATAAAAACAGCAACAATCATGCTTATTGCAAAGCTTGTGGTATTAAAATTTTAAGCACATTGGTGTCAATTAAAGAGCATAGTGCAAGTACTAAACATGAAAACAAAATGAAGCATTACAGTGGCTGATCGAAGGTATGTGTATCCTACTAATATTATAAACGCGAAAGTTTGCATAGATGTTTGTTCCTCTTTCACGCAAAAACTACTAGCTATTCTGGTGTACTCTGCAAAAACTGTGGAGTTTACATGTTTATAATGTATGAGAGAAATGTTTATCTTAATTAATCTTACAAAAAATCCGCGACAGCATATATCTATCTTTTATGAGTAAGCCATTATCGCCAAAACAGTGAACCATAAATACAATAAAAATTGATAATACATTTTTCTAATGCACATTTGGTAGTAACAAATTGATTTTTATACATACATACAAAATAAATACTTTTATTAAACTTCGTCTTGAACACTATATCATTTAGACTATAAGTCTATCTATACATATAATAAAATGGTAGGAAAGTCAAAACTGTACCTACATTGAATATTTTTTTTAAAGAATACTTGAAGTGTGATCTACAATCGATACCGAAGCCAAAAATATAGTTTATAGAATTTTTGTCTGTTTGTCTGTATGTATGTCCGGGATAAACTCAAAAAGTACTGCATGGATTTACTTCAAATATGGCACGAATATTATTAAGAAGTTGGGTCAGAACATAGGCTACATATTATCATGCTATCACCTACGGGGAACGAGCAGTGAACGCACGCAGACGACGTCGCGAGCAGCAGCTAGTAATTAATATTTTAATAGTTACGACGATTTTATTAATCGAGTGCGCATTACTATGGCGAGGGGCGAGGTAGAGAACGAAGTCGCTCATCGCTAAGTATGCGACCCGAACCGACCGTTTTGTGAATAGAATTATAATTATAACTACAGAAGCGTGATTTTGATTTTCAATTAGCAAATAAGAATAGAATTTTGGATATTAATTAGTATGTAGCTATAATTTTACCGCCGAAGAAACAAAGATTTCTTTCTTTTACAAACATTTCTTCATCGACACATCTGTGTGGATCTAAATAAAAGATAAGAAAATTTTCCACTAACGGTCTCGACACGTGCTGACGGTCACCTTTACCTTTTGTTTATAGATAATTAGATACATATGGTATAAAAATTTTGGTTTCTATAAAATTAAATTTAAAACTCTTGAGCAAAACCGAAACATGATAATGATGACTAATTAATTTGTACTAAATTAATTAGTCATCCTTGTCATGTGTATATTGTTATTGTCATGTGTTATAACGTGTGCATCTAATAATTTATTAATTAAACCTGATTATATTAACTTGTGTATCATTTATGTCTCATCGAAAATTATCAATTTAAGTGAATTTAAATAACAAACTACGTCAGTAGAATTTCAGTAGTTTTTTCCAAAACGTTAGTAGATTTCAGTAGAAAAGTAAGTTAAATCTAGTCAACATCAGTAGTTTAGCGGTTTTTGAAAACGGTCACACTGACGCGTGATATTACCCGAACATGAAATATGGCATCACACATTACTCGACGAAATGAAGCATTAAGGCGGATTTATATTTGGCTGACGTGACGACACGTGTCGTGTCATGACGTGATGGCTAGCGTTTACACTATTATGTCGTGTTCTGACGCATCAGGACAATATTTTGAATCAATACAGCCGCAGCTCTAGAACAGGCCAAACGTTTGAAATGTTCTTCTATGAGTCATGGGATGGATAATAAATTTTTAAGATTTTTGAAAAATATTCAATTTTTAATGCTGCTAACTCTTTTAAAAAAAAAGAAAGAAAGAGAAGAAGATTTTGATTTCATCCAATCATTTTATAATTTACGTAAATAAACAAACGACTCTGACGCGTCATAACACAGCACTGCCGCGCGCGCAGTCGCGCACATTAATCTGACGTGTCGTGATGGCGGTGTTTCAGTACCCCCCGCAACCCGCTAGTCTGACGCGAACCGGGATCGGATCTGATGCGACACATCAGAAGCCATCACGACATGTCACAACCAGTGATGAAACGGATAGCAGTTTGGCCGGATACCGGATAGCCGGATATCCGGCCAACCATGTGGCCGGATAGCCGGATATCCGGCCGCCGGATATCCGGCCGCCGGATATCCGGTGGGACTTAGCTGTTTGGTGAAATTTAACAAAGTTTGCCAAAATCTATCTTTCAGCACCTTGCAGCAGTGTGTACAGCGAAAGACATTTTTCTGAAGATGGCCTTATTTATGAAGAGAAGCAAAACCGCTTGCTACCTTCAGTGCAAAGAAATTAGTATTTATTCACCATAATTTGCTCATAGTGCAGTATGACTACATATACCTACTAATTAATTCATTTTCTTTCTATTACATTCATTTACTATTGTGTGATTAAAAATTTACAACTAAAACTTTGTTTAAAATTATGTTTCTTATTAGACTAACTAAATAAAGCAAATAATTACTTAAAAATATATATTTTATCCAGGTTACAGGTATCGGATAACCGTTTCATCTTTACTTAAAATACAGGGTGTCCCACGATATAGTGCAACCCCGAAAGGGGGTGAAACTAGATCATAAATTATTTATTATCGACAAAAAACAGAAAAAAATTAAAAGAAAATATATTTTATTTTTTATTGACGAATTAACATTTTATGTCTTACGTAGACAATGTGTGTTTTCCAATTGCAGCACCAAAGCGCATTTTAAGGCGTAATGCTCAATGTTGAATGTTTCAACTACAGCAATGCTTCGCTCAATCGAGCACATTCAAGTTTCTAGTTTTCCTATTACACGATTTAAGCGCATTATGCGGTTTAATGCTCAACGTTGAATGTTTCAACTACAGCAACGCTTCGCTCAATTGAGCACATTAAAAAGGACTGCTTTTGCGTGATGCGTACAACGATACAAATTACAATCTATGCCAACCAAGATGCCAACTCAGTAGCAGAAAATTAACATTAATTTAGTGTTTATTCTTTAAATTGTTCTAAATTTTTGATACCTTCCTCGAATCTCTTGATCGAATTTTTTTATTAAGATTAACAACTACCTATATCGTTAGTAATGTTGAATTGTTGAAAAATATTTTTCTTCGTAATTTGGAAATAATAAAAAGTTAATTCAGACTATGACATAAAATTGTAATATTTTACAGTTATTTAACTATTCTTTACGTTGTTATTTCTTTCACTGTGTTCCCGCTATATGATAATATGACACTCTCTCTCATGACCATTGGTTGCAGGTTGACTGGAAGAGATCTCTTCTAGGGATAAGGAGGATAAATCTGTGGGATAAGTCCACCTTAGCCATCAACTAAGTATAATTATGTCATATATGTGTAATTTTCTGTATATTCTTTTTTTTAGTGCAATAAAGTATATAATAAAAAAAAATATAAGTGTGGATGAAGTTACAAACATTGCCTATATTATTTTTTTTTATTCCATATTTAAAATGTGATTACAATTATTTCAGTTTAGAATTCAAAACTTTTAACGAAACCTTTTTTTGTCCTCATTGTAATGACTTTGATCGAACCATTGAATCACATTGAATGAAGCAGGCAATCATAAATGTTATCAAAATGAAGACAACAATCTTATTTGTTCATATTTACGAAAATGAAATTATAGAAAACCACGAAGAGCAATCAGCAAGTGCCTAACTAAGTACGAAGAGCCTGAAGTTCATGATTCTTAATTATCAGGTACAAATAGTTCATAGTGAAATAAAATTTAACGTCTTACAATGTAGGTAGGTATAAAATGTTACATTACTATAATTACAATTATTGAAACAGTTACAAGATAAATATTTTTTTATAATTTAAATAATTTTTCAATGTTTAAAATGTTCAATCTTCTTAGTAAGAAGTTAAAAGATTAGAACTTAGTGTTTTATTTGTATAATTATTATTTTAGGTTACACTGCAAATATTGAAAGTGATGAACACTTAAAAATTCATTCTGCAGATTTTAAAACAGAGTAATACTGAGAAATAATAATTTCATTAATTTTTAAATGTATAGTTTATAGACTGCAGACTAAATTTTGAAGTTTTAATTAAATTATAATTGTCTGTTGTTTCTAATTTTTCTGATGCTGTGTGGACAAAGAAAGCCACAATGGCAATGCTTAGCTTATATGAAGCAAATGTACAATAAATCGCTTGTGGAAGAAAACATCAGAAGGCTTAAAAGATTTATGTACGCAGGTAAAAATACTTAATGTCAGTAATGCTGAAGGTGTATTAAACTATTAATAGTGTGTTGATTAGAACTCTTCATTATAAGGATTAATTTATGGTTTTACAGGTAACAGCAGATCAGGTTAAATGAAAATAATTATCGCTTAAACAATAAAAATATAAGGACAACAACAATAAGAGTAGAAGAGCTCATATGACATTTGAATATTTGAGCAATTTGAACAAATTTTTCATAAAGAGAAAAATGTTTCCACTCCACATGCATTTTCTTCTTTGATACTTTCTACAGATGGAAAAAAGGAAGCATGACATAACCCAGATCAAAAAAGATTAGTAAGAGTAAAAAATTCAAAACAACTGCAATTGCATACGTTAAAAAAACTGCAAGAAACCAGCAACGCATTCAAAGTATGGTACTTTTACAAAACATTCAAGAAAACCACAAGGCTAGAGATGAAAACATGACTAATTATTTAGAAATGAAAGAGAAAAAAATGGAGTCAAAAAAATGGAATCGATGTTCATGAAACAGAAATGTAATATAAAAAAGATATTGCGAGTGAAAAACTAAAGTTGAATGAAAAGAAGCACAAGGACAGGTTAAATCTAGAAAAAATAAATGTGAACTTCTAGAAAAACTGTATAAAAATCGTACCGACAGCGAAGATTCATTAAATTAACAAAAATATTAATGTTTAAGAGTTGTATGTGCCTAAAAAGTTTATTTTATGTTTATGTTGTATGTGCCTAAAAAGTTTATTTTAACATGCCAAAACAAATACTTTATGTATTTTAAGTTTTAGATTAAGATTTTATTGTACTTAAAAGTTTATTATGTTTTTAACATGCAAAAACCAATAAAACATTTTTTAAAGTTTTTTATTTAAATAAACAGTAGATTACTTATTTAATAAATTTTAATTCTTTATCATTTTAATTGAATTTTACAAATCAATTTTCAAGTGGTATAGAAAAGTATAGATATTTTATTTTGAGCTTATGAAACTTGTGCATCTGGAAACAAGTCTCTGAATAATAGTATTCTACGATCTCTATCATTTTTATTATTTTGATATTGTTCTTTATAACCATGTTCCTCTAAAATGTTACAAATTCTACAATTGTATATTATCCATGATTATCATCTACAAAGATCAAAGTTATCATGTCCATTGATACAATAATTGTGCAAAATACCTACATGCTGCTGTAACAATTTTGGATACAAAAGATAAATCTTTGTACTCAGTAAAGAATTTAATTAGTCGAAAACGGCTTTTCAACGAATATTGAATTCGAATTGGTATCTATACTAATATTATAAAGAGGTAAAGTTAATAACTTTGTTTGTTTGCAGGGGGTAATCTTGGAAAATACTGATCCGATCATAAAATTCTTATACTAATAGAAAGCTACACTATTCAGGAGTGTCATAGGCTTAAGGCTATATTTTATTGCAATTGATTATAAAATACACTGGAAATAATAGTAGGTGTTACGAATCGCGCCATCTCTTGACGTGCTCTTGACCTGTACCACACCTGTACCAACTAAACATCGATGTAAAATTGTAAAGTAACAGGCGTTAAATTTAAAAACTTGAAACATATCAAATTACTGTAAAAATCAAGAAATATATTACGTTTATAGTTTGTCTATAAAGTCGTGACATTAATGTTTGAGGAACTAACATTAATCATGTGTCTGGCAACACCAAACATAAGTACTTTCGCTGTCAATACTGTTAACGAGTTAACAGTTTTCCTTTATTATTCTTTATTCATTTGATTAAACTGCAAAAAATTAAGACCTATCTTCGCAGAAAAGTTTCAAAAATGAGTAAAGTAAACCGTAGTGGCACGCGGGAAGTGATTTTTAAAGTTTTCCAGCGATGTTTGGCGGAGTTCGAAGCTGGACGAATTTTGTGGGATTTAGACGATGTTTATGGGCGAACAGCATCTATGACGGTATGTAATCGTGTTATTGTTTGTGTTTAACCTGCCTGAATTTAAAAATTTACATAATTTACGTTTTGGAGACCAAAAAAGGCATTGTTTACATTGCAAATTTTTAGGTTAGATGAGACAGAGTATATAGGTCACATTATAGTACGACGAATTTTTTGATACTTAAGGATATACTATAACTTAGTCTCAAGTTTTCCAATTTTAAATTTGAATCAATTGCTTCATGTCAGTAACTTATATTTCCATTCCATTAACATTTTTTAAACTTATCTTTTTCAGGAAAATCAAAGAGTACAGTTAGACGGATATACAACGAAGGCTTTAAAAATGATGGAAAGTTTGAAACTCCTGG
This sequence comes from Melitaea athalia, assembly GCA_905220545.2. Classification (NCBI taxonomy): domain Eukaryota; kingdom Metazoa; phylum Arthropoda; class Insecta; order Lepidoptera; family Nymphalidae; genus Melitaea; species Melitaea athalia. Next base: position 11,492,049 of record HG992205.1, read on the forward strand.
GAAACATAGGAAAGGCCGGCCAAAGAAAGAAATGGATAATTTTAGATTTTAGAATCCGATCATAAGTGAAAGAAGTGCTGCTGTTGTCGCTTCTTACTTGAAATATTAATTCGTCTCTATATTTTTTTATAATGTTCTGTCTCGTTCATAATAATCCTTTTCTATTTTTTTTACAAGTTCGCAACAATTTTTCCAGTTTTCAACTGTGATGTTATTAAATGCTTCTTCTGTCAATTGTTTCACGTCACGAGAACCAATATTACTTGCAGCTACCTTTTTTTGTGCCCAAATTAGCTCTATTGGGTTAAGATCACAGTGGTATGGTGGAAGCCGAACTACTGTATGCCCATGTTCTCCCAAAATAGTATTTATCTCATATATAGGATTTGGTTTTTTATTTTTTACTCAAGTTAATACATTCCTTAGCGATGAATCAAATGGAATATTATTTTCTAATAACCATAATTTTATATCATCGACACGAGTACTGGTGTTTGGTGTTTTGTTTGTAATTACTGAATGGTAAGGAGCATTGTCAAAAACAATAAAATAGATGGCTCGTGTAGGTTGGGAATAAGTTTTTCCGTAATCCTTTTAGTGAATTTATTCGCATTCATTTCAGAGTGATAATCTTCTATTTTATTTTTTCCACTAAATAAGAGTAGACAGTTTGGTACAAAGCCTTTTTCACTTCCAGCATGTACAGTATGAGTCGTGAAGATAACTCTTCATCAATATAACTAATATTTTTTTGCAATTCTTCTTTTAAATTTCTGTTTTATATGATAATATTTAGATAATCATCTCTTTTTGCTGTAATGTGTACTTTTTCATTCAAAGCAGATCTATTTCATTGATATTTCTTTATAAATAAAACAAACAAAATATGATATGTGTCTTATTTATTTACTCATTTTACCTAAACGAACTGACATTTTCGCATCTATTCACTCTCAGACTCATGTTTTTAATAGTAGGTAAATAAAATATTGCAAGTATCAAAGTCATTTATGTCATACTATACAGTGTTGCTATGTGTTTGCTACGTGTTATTAACATCGCCCTCATTAAATTTCACGACTTTATAGACAGACTATATATTTATCGTTTATTATTTTGTCAGTTCTATATCGAACGTCATAAGATTACATTAAATAAGTTTTCTATTGTCTAAAGCGCTAAGATTAGATTAGAAATAATTTTATCTGGTGGTTAAGTATTTTTAAATTTTCCAATTTTCCGCGCAATTTTCTTAATTTCTTCTGACAAAAACAAAAAAATAATAATTAGCCAAATTGGTCCAGCCGCTCAGGCGTGATGGCGTGACCATGACCAAGGAAAATAGGGATTCATTTATTTAAATAGATATCACTTTATTTATACATTGATGAGGTTGCTAAGTCTATGATTTTTTTTAAACATTTAATTTAGCGCATTCTAGTGGTGGTACAATTGAAAAAATTAACATTCCAATTAATGGGGGCTTTACACGCTACGTTAAATTGTAGCAATTTATTGAACGGTTTATCGCTCCAACAAATCGAAAGAGCAGAGCACAACTCCAATCCGAATAAATCGCTACAATCTCCCGTTTACACACAACAATAAATTGTAACAATCTCATCGTTACGATAAATTGCTACAACTTAACAACTTAGCAACGAGCGTGTAAAGCCCGCTTAAGAATTTGGCATTGTGCGTCACTGATGCTCTGTAATTGGAACACTACCACTACCTCTATGTACAAAAAATGATGATTTCTATGCGTGTTTTTTGGGATACAGGCGTGAATTTTATTTTATTTGAATGGCAATATGGTAAGAAATAATAATAAATCATAAAATTTCCTGGTATTGGGGGCATAATTCTGAGAAAATTAGAGATTATTGAAAAAAACAGTCATAAAATGATTTTTTTTTTTTCACAAGAAGCATAGGTAAAGTCATAATGCCACTTTTTGCGAGCTAATTGTTATTTTATCCTTACCGCCAAGTACGTGGCGTAATATTTTATTTTATTTTAAAGTAATCGACTCACTACTTTGGAAGAAATCATCATTTTTTGTACACAGAGTCTACGTAAGATATAAAAATCTTAATTGGTCAATAAAAAATAAAGTATTTAAAAAAATCTGTTTTTTGTCGATAATTTATGGTCTAGTTTCACCCCCTTTCGGGGTTGCACTTTATCGCGGGACATCCTGTATATGTGACTTATATTGAACGACGCCGCGTTGGCGCAACGGTCACAGCACTGGATTGTGCTTGTTGCGCTGGCGGTTGCGGGTTCGATCCCCACACATGATAAACATTTGTATTGGGCATGCAGATGCTTGCCGTGGTCTGGGTGTTTGTGCAGTCCTTGTGGGTCTCCCCACCGTGCCTCGGAGAGCACGTTAAGCCGTCGGTCCCGGTTGTTATCATGTACACCTGATAGCGATCGTTACTCATAGTAGGGAAAATAACCGTCAACCCGCATTGGAGCAGCGTGGTGGATTAAGCTCCGATCCTTCTCCTACATAGGGGAAGAGGCCTATGCCCAACAGTGGGATATTACAGGCTGAAAAAAAAAACATTTACTATCCGGTATCCGGCCGGATACTGACTTACTATCCGGTATCCGGCCGGATAGTGAAAACAAGGCCGGATAGGCCGGATACCGGATAGTTACCGGATATCCGTTTCATCTCTAGTCACAACACATAAATGTAAACGTTGTCATACAAAATGTATGATACCGATTCTGTTCTGATGCGACACGACACGACACGTCAGTCAAATATAAATCCGCCTTTACACATCACACTTGACATTACGCGATCTGTTCGGTCAGAATGTCGGATTTCTTATCTGTTTGCTATATCCAGCTCTGTCTAACTCATTAACTTCTAACTTCACTTTACTGAATGAGACACGGCGATGCGCGACACAAATTATTTTCATCACACGGGAAACGAAACTAAACGGGTAAAATCGCGGATCACAGCTAGTATTAATTAACTTGTCCATGTGTATTGCCTGTCCTAAGCCTGGAATAAAAAATCCCAATTTTCCTTGGGGTTACTTATGTATGAAAGGAAATCAACTTTTTTTACAAATCAAAGCTAGGTAATTTTAAAACAAACTATAAAATCAAAACAAAAAAAAATTATGAATTTTCAGCTAGTTTCCAACTCATTTACAATTTTTTTAATAATAAAGTGACTGGATGTTTCATCTATACTACGTAGTACACCGAACAGTACATTTAAACATACTAAGTACAAAATCTCATGTAATGTTTGGTGTGATGAAAATTACGTGATATAGGAAATTTGATAAGAAATAACTCACTCCGAGCAGTACACATTTCGGGTAATGTTCGGTGTGATGGTGTGATGCCATATTACTCAGTACGAAATGTAATGTAATATTACATTACATTTCAGTGCACTGTTTTGCGCATGTCTAGTAGGCAGACTAAAATTTGACAGCACGACGCTTAAAAACTGTTAGAGATGGGCGTAACGGCTACATTTTGATATTACGTTATAAGGTTATAACGTTACGCTACTTTTAAATCACTTATTATTTTTTACGTAAAAATAGATTAACTATTAAAGATTGTTTTTTTTTTCTGAGTTTGTTAAAATATTAAGCACCAAAAATCCGTTTTACGAAAATATTAGCCGAATAATTTTAAAATTTGGTTATGGAAGTTCATCTTCTATGGGACAGTAAAGCGTTTTGAATATAAAATAAACAATATATAATTTTCATAGTTTTATTCGTAAAAATTAACATTTTCTTTTTTTCTAAATCATAACTACTCTTACATAAATATCGATTTTGGAATAACGCTTACAACTAAAAGAAGTTAAAGAAAATGCATTGAATAGAGAACAAATGAAACTCAACTATTATCATCATTTCAGGACCTGTGGTCTGTCCAAATTAATCGTAATTCAAATAGTATTTTATTTGTCTATTTTTTTTGCTACCAGAATGAACACTATTGCATCAATAATCTTATATAGGTACCTACTGCGGTCGCGGAATAGGGGGCCGTTCAAGTATTACGTAACGCAATTAGGGGGGGAGGGGGGGTCTTGTAAAACGTTACGATGCGTTACAGGGGGGGAGGGGGGGGTCTCGAACAACGCGTTACGTAACGTTTTTTATCTTATACTATTAAACGAGCAATTCTTGTATATATATATATATATATATTTTCTGAATCTCGGAATCGGCTCCAACGATTTTCGTGAAATTTAGTATGCGGGGAATTTCGGGGGCGAAAAATTGATCTAGCTAGGATTCATTTAAAAAAAATGTCGTTTTATCCCTGTTTTTAGGCAATGAAAAAATATCATTATAATACGAAGCTTAATTTCACTACTGTCATCATAGCTGTAACAGCGTAATTAGGAAATCGGCAGGTATCAAATCGTGTTGACCCGGGTTCGAATCTCAGTCTCCAGATAAATTTTTTGTCTTTTTTTTTAAATTTCACTCGTGATTTATTATTTAAATAAAATTAAAATATAAAAATACCGAGAAAAAAAAAAAACAAAAAATAAAATGAAAATACCGAGCAAGGCTCGGTCACCCAGGTACTTTAAATAAAAAAAAACTATTGTACTAAAATCTCCCAAATTGGCAACTCTTTTCGTTTATATCCCTTTTTGTATACATATAATATAGTACCTGGGTGACCGAGCCCAGCTCGGTATATTAATTTTATTTTTTGTTTTTTTTTTCGGTATTTTTATATTTTCATTTTATTTAAATAATAAATCACGAGTGAAATTAAAAAAAAAAAGAAAAAAATAATCTGGAGACTGAGATTCGAACCCGGGTCAAAACGATTTGAAATCCGTCGCTTTCCTAATTACACTATTACAGCTATATTAATAAATGGTGAAATTAAGCTTCGTATTCTAATGATATTTTTTCATTGCCTAAAAACAGGGATAAAACGACATTTTCTAAAAATGAATCCCAGCTAGATCAATTTTTCGCCCCCGAAATCCCTTGTATACTAAATTTCACGAAAATCGTTGGAGCCGATTTCGAGATATATATATATATATACAAGAATTGCTCGTTTAATAGTATAAGATTTATACTTACCGCAAACGCGATTTTTTAAAGCGACTTCGGTAGTTTCGCATGACATTTGGGTAAAAATGGTCAGTTGGGGTGTTACGTAACGTTTATGGGCTGGGGGGGGGGGTACAGGAAAACGTTACGGCGCGTTACATGGGGGGGAGGGGGGGTCAAAAATCTTCAAAATTTGCGTTACGTAATACTTGAACGACCCCTAGGAAGAAATTCGTACACCGACCTGTCATCGTTTGTCTTTGTCGCTCGCGTATAAACATATTGCGGTTGCGCTCACACAATACGGGGTCACTTCACCTGTTCGCGACCGCAGTATAGTATTTTATGATATTGAAAAAAATATTACAAAACACCATTTTGTGCCAGCTCGAATTGTACTTAATCTAGAACTATTATTCTAAAGAAAATATTAATAATTATCTATGTTACTAATACAACTTTGTTACTATCGGAAAATAATAAATTATTTGTACAATTTTTTTCCTGTTACATACTTTTAAAAATAAAACTAAGTTATTATTAACAACTTTAATCCTAATTGTGTAATTTCTGCTCTTAGCTACTATTTTGACACTTATTTTTCAATACAAAATCCGTTCTATAAAAATTATCCATCTGTCCTCAAAAATATTTTAAAAACAATTCTATTATAATCAAATTGATAGCGGGTAGACATTTTTAATGTACCTTATTAAAAATAAAAACAGTTTTCCAAAAAAAAAAGTTTTTATATTATCAAAGAATTGTTTATAAAAATTGCATTTTTTATAGTTATACGAAGTTACAACTATATGATATACATATATATGATATATTATAATACTATGTATTATTGTGTACTAGAGTACTTTTTACAGTTTCGTCGTCAATCACATCATCTCATTTAGCTCAGTAACTTCAATGTTTTTCGAGTGTTCGCTTTTATAAATCGTGATTTTAATAACTTTTAAATAAATAAAAAATAACATTTTTCAAAAGCTACGTACATTTTTTACGTATTTTACACTTCAGTATGATATACCGTTGCACAAAAAAATAAATACGCATTTCGTTTATTATTTATAATAAAAAAACAAAAAAAATGTATTCAAAAATTAGTGATGTTACTTGGGGTGTGTTCTAAAAATTTAAAGTACCATCTTGTCTATTGTATTTAACATACACATACATACCATACACATTTATGTCTCACAAACAAAAAAATAAATAAAATCGAATACTACCGAGAAGCACAAATCTGCTACTACAATGGTGTCATTTTACATTTTAGCGTTATAAACAGTTTTGACAGTCTTAGCAATCTTTAAGATTAAACGGTTATAGGTAGGGATCCCTAGTACAGTAATCATCAGGTGAAAAATATGTACATATTTTTCACAATCACTTAATATTTTAACAAAATATGTACATATTTTTCACAATCACTTAATATTTTAACAAAATATGTACATATTTTTCACAATCACTTAATATTTTAACAAAATATGTACATATTTTTCACCTGATCAGTATCAAGCTAATTTTCCGGGAGTAGCTTCATTTTGATGAGACGAACAAAAAGTTCCTCTTCGAAAACTCTCGATTGTGGTAGATAATAGAGTTAGCAGGGGGTAGAGCAGCAGTGAGCGTAGGACCGGGATATATCTATACTAATATATAAAGCTGAAGAGTTTGGTTGATTGTTTGTTTGTTTGTTTGTTTGAACGCGGTAATCTCTGGTTCTACTGGGCCGATTTGAAAAATTCTTTCAGTGTTAGATAGCCCATTTATCGAGGAAGGCTATAGGCTATGTATCATCACGCTAAGACCAATAGGAGCGGAGTCCACGCCGACGAAGTCGCGCGCAGAAGCTAGTGGGATATATATGGGACCGGGGAGAAAAAAAAAATCGGAAAAAGAAATCAATTAATGTTGACCATTGTTTTAGTTTTGAATTTAGACCGCACTTAACTATCTCAATTATTAATAATTTAAATTTTTGTTGATGGCTTGCAGCTGTATCATTTACAGACAAAATATAATTTTGCCATAATGTCATGTGGGATAAAAAAGACAGGCTGAAAAGATTGTTTGGTAAGGTTGAGAATCCAACCTTCATACAATTTTAGAGTCATTATAATTTCATTTCTAATTCTTAACCTACACAAAACACACAAACACAGACTAAATAATAATATTAATATATGTATATATCTATATATAATTATATACCAAACAGTCTCTAATGTCCTCTCCTCGCACATGACATTGACGAAGCAATTAGTATCTAATTCAGTCATTCTAGTCAAATTTAAAAAAGGGCTACAATTTTTTTCGCGCGGAACGTGATATATTACACATACAGAATCCTCCATTTGAAGGAACGCAGTTAGAAACTGAACACCTTATATAGTGGATTAGTAAAATTAAGTAAATAGTTTAGTCAAACAGTTAAAACCACTATGATTAATATGTAAGATCTTATTGAAGTGAAACTTCATTAGGCGCATGAGGGTAAATTTTTTACGGACGAGACGGCGACGTTTTGCCAACTTCGTTCGGCACATGCGTCACTCGCCTCGTGTCCCGCTATACCTTAGTTTTAAATATTTTTTAAAGTGAAACTTTTATTACATCGTCTCAAACTTTTTCGTCTGTGTGTTGCATGTCGCGTGACGGTCGGCCGCACGGTTAGATTGATAAAGCGATTTTTATACCCTTAGATTTTAAATTTTTAGTTAAATGTCTATAATGTGAAAAAAGTTTCACTTTTACCGTGGTTTCATAAAACCACACAGGTTTTTTTTTTCAATTAGTTTGCCAAAGAAGTTTCACACGCACGTTTTAAGCTTTAAACCAATTGTAGAAGCAGATTTCCGCCCCTGTTAACTGCTTAATACTAAAACCTAACCAGATTATTAGGCTCATCATACATCAAACACCGCTGAGTATCACATTGATAAGTAAATTACAAAAAAAAAATATTCATAAATATACTTTTATATTTACAAGTTAAAATGATAATCTGTATTATCATGATATTTTTTATCTGTCAATAACTTAATCGAATCAAAAAGCAATAAATATCTCTCACACATTCACAATTAAATAATCATAATTTAAATAACATTACAATTAGTCGTAATAGCCATCTTTGACAACTATTAAAGGACCTAAGTTCAATTCAATCACACACTTTTTTTAGTTAATTTTTTGTCTGAAATAATTAGGTATCCTCATGTTTAGGTGCTATGTGGAAATAGCTCTAGTTTAGTTCATTCCGCCGATAAACTGTCCCGCAGTTTGGCGGATTATGAAATTGTAAAGTATTTGGTCCAATAAAGAATTTATTGTTATTATTATTTACTACTTTTTTTTTTAAATTATATTCAATTGTGACCAAATCTTTTTTCTTAGTGAATTTCACATAGATTACACAAAATATCTAATTGTATTTTGTTTATACATTTGCTAACTGTTTTATCATTATTGCTTTTGCAATAAGATTTACATTTTTTTAAAATTTTTAATACAAAATAAAATTGTAATTAATTCTTATTCCTTATTAATTAGACACTACACTATAGGTTATATGTCATCACTGCACTTAACGTTCACTTATCTGCACAAAACTAAGTCTAATACATTTGTCTCTGTCCGTCACATGTAACCATGCCTCGTTAGAAAGGGACGGCATGTTCTATTGTAACACGGGCTGTATCTTTAATTCTTTTCTACTGTACTGTCTAGTGATAGAGACGACCAAATCTTCTACATTGCCGACTTTGACAGTTTCTCTGTCTGATAAAATTATTCCTTCATTGTGGCAATATAAAGATCTTTTCTCTCTCTCTAATACGTGTCATATTTACTTTATAAGAAGAAGACAGCACGCACCACTAGCGCAGCAACGCCCAGTACTATATCATGTTGTCTCCCTCTAACACGCATCTAAGTTCTTTGGGAGAAGGAAACAGCACGAGCCCCCATTATGCCCTGTCTTCCTCTAACACGCACTCGAGTCCCTAGCGAGAAGGAGATATCCCCCCCTCCCCCCTAGACGGCGTGCGGCGGGCGGTCGCGGCGGCAGGGCTGCGGCAGGGGCGCCGACCAGTCCCCCGGGCCGCTGCTGGTGCGGTAGAACTGCGACGACGTGCGGTTGAAGATGGGCAGCAGCTCGTTCGCTTCGTTCGACAGCGCCTGCAACGGGCACTCACCTTACTGTCGCCTGCAATCTATCTTATCTTATATATAAAGTTCTCGTCTCACAATGTTAGTTAACATACTGCTACGAAACGGCTGGACCTATTTTTATGAAATTTGTGCATATCGAATGGGTCTGATAATCGGCCAACATCCATTTTTCATACCCCTAAGTTATAAGGGGGTTAATAACATATAAGGCAAAACAACGTTTGCCCGGTCAGCTAGTATATATGTATATATAAATTTCGTGTCACGATGTATGTTCGCGATAAACTGAACTGATATTGATACTGAACCATTTTTATCAAATTTTGTAAGCATCTGTAATTTGGTCCAACTTGTAAGATAGGGTAGTTTTTATCTCAATCGGACCCGGTAGGTGGCACTGCTATGGGTATGTAAGCAATCAAATTTGGGAGCTGTTTTCCGGACAGGACAACGTCTGCCAGGCCCGCTAGTACATTTATATATATATATATATATATATATATATATATATATATATATCAGTTGGCTGTTACCCATAACACAAGCATTAAGTTGCTTACTTTAGGAACAAACTACTGTATGTGTATGTTATAGACATTTTTTCATTTAATTAAGCTTTATGGTGTCACAGATGTAAACTCAAAATTTACAAAGGTTAATTTATATCAAAATAAGTTTATTCTAAATAATATTACTTAATGATAGTTAAAAATATTTAACAAAAATATTCTGGTCCCTCAAGCCGGATAACCTAAGATCTCACCTTCAAGTATATCACGGCGTCTGTACCGTACCCTTCGCACGACATGAGCACTAGATCGCCGTGGAAGTACCGGGCGTACAGTCTAGATATGGGTAGACCGTAGCCGTAGCCTGGGAAATAATAAAATTTTTATACATTATAATAAACATAGATTTAATTATCTTTTGATCTGGGACTATTGTTTAATAACAAAATTTAAAATATTTTTATGAAGTACTCATTTACAAATTGATACTCAATTATGGTTAATTTTCGACAAAACTACAATAACTTCCAGTTCCTATTTTTCTATGATTCTGATAAATACACAAAACTTCGAAAATTCTTTTGACTAATTTGAAAAGTTGTAGGCTATAAAACATCAGATTATAACATACTAGCTTCTGCGCGCGACTTCGTCGGCGTGGACTCCGTTCCTATTGGTCTTAGCGTGATGATACATAGCCTATAGCCTTCCTCGATAAATGGGCTATCTAACACTGAAAAAAATTTTCAAATCGGCCCAGTAGCTCCAGAGATTACCGCGTTCAAACAAACAAACAAACAAACAACCAAACAAACAAACTCTTCAGCTTTATATATTAGTATAGATATCAGCGAAACATCCTTAACCATCAACTCAACTGACAAATATCCAAACAAATGTTATGAGGGTAGTTCTGCAAGCAGTATTTCCTAAATACACCCATCTCCCTCTAACACGTGAAGAGTGAAAGAGACTCACCAGCCAGAGGGACAGTGCGTGAGTCAGACTTGGACGGCTGCGGCGCTGTGCTGTACATGTACTTGAACAGAAGGTCGGAGAGTGAAAGAGACTCACCAGCCAGAGGGACAGTGTGTGAGTCAGACTTGGACGGCTGCGGCGCTGTGCTGTACATGTACTTGAACAGAAGGTCGGAGAGTGAAAGAGACTCACCAGCCAGAGGGACAGTGTGTGAGTCAGACTTGGACGGCTGCGGCGCTGTGCTGTACATGTACTTGAACAGAAGGTCGGAGAGTGAAAGAGACTCACCAGCCAGAGGGACAGTGTGTGAGTCAGACTTGGACGGCTGCGGCGCTGTGCTGTACATGTACTTGAACAGAAGGTCGGAGAGTGAAAGAGACTCACCAGCCAGAGGGACAGTGTGTGAGTCAGACTTGGACGGCTGCGGCGCTGTGCTGTACATGTACTTGAACAGAAGGTCGGAGAGTGAAAGAGACTCACCAGCCAGAGGGACAGTGTGTGAGTCAGACTTGGACGGCTGCGGCGCTGTGCTGTACATGTACTTGAACAGAAGGTCGGAGAGTGAAAGAGACTCACCAGCCAGAGGGACAGTGTGTGAGTCAGACTTGGACGGCTGCGGCGCTGTGCTGTACATGTACTTGAACAGAAGGTCGGAGAGTGAAAGAGACTCACCAGCCAGAGGGACAGTGTGTGAGTCAGACTTGGACGGCTGCGGCGCTGTGCTGTACATGTACTTGAACAGAAGGTCGGAGAGTGAAAGAGACTCACCAGCCAGAGGGACAGTGTGTGAGTCAGACTTGGACGGCTGCGGCGCTGTGCTGTACATGTACTTGAACAGAAGGTCGGAGAGTGAAAGAGACTCACCAGCCAGAGGGACAGTGTGTGAGTCAGACTTGGACGGCTGCGGCGCTGTGCTGTACATGTACTTGAACAGAAGGTCGGAGAGTGAAAGAGACTCACCAGCCAGAGGGACAGTGTGTGAGTCAGACTTGGACGGCTGCGGCGCTGTGCTGTACATGTACTTGAACAGAAGGTCGGAGAGTGAAAGAGACTCACCAGCCAGAGGGACAGTGTGTGAGTCAGACTTGGACGGCTGCGGCGCTGTGCTGTACATGTACTTGAACAGAAGGTCGGAGAGTGAAAGAGACTCACCAGCCAGAGGGACAGTGTGTGAGTCAGACTTGGACGGCTGCGGCGCTGTGCTGTACATGTACTTGAACAGAAGGTCGGAGAGTGAAAGAGACTCACCAGCCAGAGGGACAGTGTGTGAGTCAGACTTGGACGGCTGCGGCGCTGTGCTGTACATGTACTTGAACAGAAGGTCGGAGAGTGAAAGAGACTCACCAGCCAGAGGGACAGTGTGTGAGTCAGACTTGGACGGCTGCGGCGCTGTGCTGTACATGTACTTGAACAGAAGGTCGGAGAGTGAAAGAGACTCACCAGCCAGAGGGACAGTGTGTGAGTCAGACTTGGACGGCTGCGGCGCTGTGCTGTACATGTACTTGAACAGAAGGTCGGAGAGTGAAAGAGACTCACCAGCCAGAGGGACAGTGTGTGAGTCAGACTTGGACGGCTGCGGCGCTGTGCTGTACATGTACTTGAACAGAAGGTCGGAGAGTGAAAGAGACTCACCAGCCAGAGGGACAGTGTGTGAGTCAGACTTGGACGGCTGCGGCGCTGTGCTGTACATGTACTTGAACAGAAGGTCGGAGAGTGAAAGAGACTCACCAGCCAGAGGGACAGTGTGTGAGTCAGACTTGGACGGCTGCGGCGCTGTGCTGTACATGTACTTGAACAGAAGGTCGGAGAGTGAAAGAGACTCACCAGCCAGAGGGACAGTGTGTGAGTCAGACTTGGACGGCTGCGGCGCTGTGCTGTACATGTACTTGAACAGAAGGTCGGAGAGTGAAAGAGACTCACCAGCCAGAGGGACAGTGTGTGAGTCAGACTTGGACGGCTGCGGCGCTGTGCTGTACATGTACTTGAACAGAAGGTCGGAGAGTGAAAGAGACTCACCAGCCAGAGGGACAGTGTGTGAGTCAGACTTGGACGGCTGCGGCGCTGTGCTGTACATGTACTTGAACAGAAGGTCGGAGAGTGAAAGAGACTCACCAGCCAGAGGGACAGTGTGTGAGTCAGACTTGGACGGCTGCGGCGCTGTGCTGTACATGTACTTGAACAGAAGGTCGGAGAGTGAAAGAGACTCACCAGCCAGAGGGACAGTGTGTGAGTCAGACTTGGACGGCTGCGGCGCTGTGCTGTACATGTACTTGAACAGAAGGTCGGAGAGTGAAAGAGACTCACCAGCCAGAGGGACAGTGTGTGAGTCAGACTTGGACGGCTGCGGCGCTGTGCTGTACATGTACTTGAACAGAAGGTCGGAGAGTGAAAGAGACTCACCAGCCAGAGGGACAGTGTGTGAGTCAGACTTGGACGGCTGCGGCGCTGTGCTGTACATGTACTTGAACAGAAGGTCGGAGAGTGAAAGAGACTCACCAGCCAGAGGGACAGTGTGTGAGTCAGACTTGGACGGCTGCGGCGCTGTGCTGTACATGTACTTGAACAGAAGGTCGGAGAGTGAAAGAGACTCACCAGCCAGAGGGACAGTGTGTGAGTCAGACTTGGACGGCTGCGGCGCTGTGCTGTACATGTACTTGAACAGAAGGTCGGAGAGTGAAAGAGACTCACCAGCCAGAGGGACAGTGTGTGAGTCAGACTTGGACGGCTGCGGCGCTGTGCTGTACATGTACTTGAACAGAAGGTCGGAGAGTGAAAGAGACTCACCAGCCAGAGGGACAGTGTGTGAGTCAGACTTGGACGGCTGCGGCGCTGTGCTGTACATGTACTTGAACAGAAGGTCGGAGAGTGAAAGAGACTCACCAGCCAGAGGGACAGTGTGTGAGTCAGACTTGGACGGCTGCGGCGCTGTGCTGTACATGTACTTGAACAGAAGGTCGGAGAGTGAAAGAGACTCACCAGCCAGAGGGACAGTGTGTGAGTCAGACTTGGACGGCTGCGGCGCTGTGCTGTACATGTACTTGAACAGAAGGTCGGAGAGTGAAAGAGACTCACCAGCCAGAGGGACAGTGTGTGAGTCAGACTTGGACGGCTGCGGCGCTGTGCTGTACATGTACTTGAACAGAAGGTCGGAGAGTGAAAGAGACTCACCAGCCAGAGGGACAGTGTGTGAGTCAGACTTGGACGGCTGCGGCGCTGTGCTGTACATGTACTTGAACAGAAGGTCGGAGAGTGAAAGAGACTCACCAGCCAGAGGGACAGTGTGTGAGTCAGACTTGGACGGCTGCGGCGCTGTGCTGTACATGTACTTGAACAGAAGGTCGGAGAGTGAAAGAGACTCACCAGCCAGAGGGACAGTGTGTGAGTCAGACTTGGACGGCTGCGGCGCTGTGCTGTACATGTACTTGAACAGAAGGTCGGAGAGTGAAAGAGACTCACCAGCCAGAGGGACAGTGTGTGAGTCAGACTTGGACGGCTGCGGCGCTGTGCTGTACATGTACTTGAACAGAAGGTCGGAGAGTGAAAGAGACTCACCAGCCAGAGGGACAGTGTGTGAGTCAGACTTGGACGGCTGCGGCGCTGTGCTGTACATGTACTTGAACAGAAGGTCGGAGAGTGAAAGAGACTCACCAGCCAGAGGGACAGTGTGTGAGTCAGACTTGGACGGCTGCGGCGCTGTGCTGTACATGTACTTGAACAGAAGGTCGGAGAGTGAAAGAGACTCACCAGCCAGAGGGACAGTGTGTGAGTCAGACTTGGACGGCTGCGGCGCTGTGCTGTACATGTACTTGAACAGAAGGTCGGAGAGTGAAAGAGACTCACCAGCCAGAGGGACAGTGTGTGAGTCAGACTTGGACGGCTGCGGCGCTGTGCTGTACATGTACTTGAACAGAAGGTCGGAGAGTGAAAGAGACTCACCAGCCAGAGGGACAGTGTGTGAGTCAGACTTGGACGGCTGCGGCGCTGTGCTGTACATGTACTTGAACAGAAGGTCGGAGAGTGAAAGAGACTCACCAGCCAGAGGGACAGTGTGTGAGTCAGACTTGGACGGCTGCGGCGCTGTGCTGTACATGTACTTGAACAGAAGGTCGGAGAGTGAAAGAGACTCACCAGCCAGAGGGACAGTGTGTGAGTCAGACTTGGAAGGCTGCGGCGCTGTGCTGTACATGTACTTGAACAGAAGGTCGGAGAGTGAAAGAGACTCACCAGCCAGAGGGACAGTGTGTGAGTCAGACTTGGACGGCTGCGGCGCTGTGCTGTACATGTACTTGAACAGAAGGTCGGAGAGTGAAAGAGACTCACCAGCCAGAGGGACAGTGTGTGAGTCAGACTTGGACGGCTGCGGCGCTGTGCTGTACATGTACTTGAACAGAAGGTCGGAGAGTGAAAGAGACTCACCAGCCAGAGGGACAGTGTGTGAGTCAGACTTGGACGGCTGCGGCGCTGTGCTGTACATGTACTTGAACAGAAGGTCAGAGACGCTCCTCGGTATACCGCCGCCTCGGTCTGACATCTGGAAAGGTTATTAAGGTTTTATTTAGCGTTTAAACAAATACCGTTTTAACTGAGGTAGGGCACAGCAGGAAATTTCCTGCTCAAAATATGGAGCAGCCCGACTGGTGTAGTACCTCGACCTTACAGGAGATCACAGCTAAATAATACTGTTTTCAAGCAGTATTGTGTTCCTGTTGGTGAGTAAGGTGACCAGAGCTCCTGGGAGGAATTCGGGATAGGGTCGGCAACGCGCTTGCGATGCTTCTGGTGTTGCAGGCGTCTATAGGCTATGGTCTTTTCACACTATAATAAAGAAATGTTTGTTTCTTTGTATAAGAGTTATCACTACCAAGAAATCTTAGAATACTCTTCAACATGATATAGTCACCTTTAAGTAGTCGGTAGTTCTGATGACTTCGAGTAACAAACCATGTACTAACCTTGACCGAAACATCCTCCCTCCCACTCACCAGGTTGACCTGTATGGGGGGAGGCGCGTTCTCGTGGCTTTCCATAACAGCGCGCATCGCGTTCTTGAACAGCTCGAACAGCATGTGGTAGAGATGTGATGGGACGTACACTATGGGCATCGGCCGGTCGCTGGGCACTGGGTAGAGGTAGCAGAGATTAGGGATGGTATACATATACATATATATATATATATATATATTTATATAATAAAATATATATTATAAAAGTAGATCGAAAAACAAGCGTACGGCTCACCTAATGGTAAGCGATCACCGTAGCTAATAGACGTCTGCAACACCAGAAGCATCGCAAGCGCGTTGCCAACCCTACCCCCTAATCCCCCCAGGACCTCTGGTCTCTTTACTCACCAACAGGAACACAATACTGCTTGAAAACAGTATTATTTAGCTGTGGTCTTCTGTAAGGTCGAGGTACTACCCCAGTCGGGCTGCTCCATATTTCGAGCAGGAAATTTCCTGCTGTGCCCTACCTCAGTTAAAATATGAGGTAATTTGAGGTAGGGTGTGGGTACAACTTTGCTCAAAATCTGGAGCAACCTGATTGGGGAAGTACCTCAACCTTACAGTAGATAATAGTCAAACAATGCTGCTTTCAAGTGTTGTGTTCCTGTGGTGAGTAAGGTGGCCAGTTCCGCGGGATGAGCTTCTAACAGGTGGGTAGGGACAAGTCCCACCTCCAACCCATGGCCCTATCAACCAGTCGTGGTTATACGGGCCCAAACATGGCAGTGCGCACCCTACTGTCTCGGGTTCTCTTCCTTTAGGTGCGCACGCTTCCATTCCCGACAAATTATTTTAATCTCTACTTCTTGTTGCTCAGTCCTTCTAGGTGGGTAGGGACAGTAATACGTTTGAAATGATCCTGGTTTTACAAGCGTCTATAGGCTACGATAACAGGTTTCCATAGGACGGATAGTACGCTTGTCTGCCACCGAAGTGGCATAAAGAAATATTTGTTACAGTTATTGCAAAAATACTGTTTCCAAGCAGTATCTTCCTGTTGGTAAGTAAGGTGACCCAGAGCTCCTAGGGTGATTGGGGATAGGGTCGACAACGCGCTTGCGTCGTCGTCGTGAGCTCTTCCTGGTCGACCTAGGTCGACCCGGGTACGGGCTTGTAGGCAGCGCCTCTCTACCCGGGCTAATCCTCTCCGGGGGAACCTCGCCCCCCGGATCTTGTGTTTAGGCCCGATGGGCCAGGGCCATACCAACAATGTAGGCTATGGCCTTGTCAGTGATCTGTTTCTGTTTCTGTTGTCTTGCTTGTGGTATTTCAGTCTTGATGGAGTTCGAGTGGACACCGCGCGGAGATCGCGGTGTCCTATCCTTCGTCGCGATCTTCTTCTTCACCGACGCCGACAGCGATGTTGGGATCCGTCGGTGGCAGTAGGAGCTCGCGAGGCAGGGAACGACCGTCTGGAGGCCTGGCGTGCAGTGGTGCTATCCCGTGGAGGTGAGTGCACGCGCTCCTGTCCGCGCGACCGAACATCGCGCGTGCAAGTCGACGCACGAACTCCTCCACGGTGGGCGTCTTGGTATCTCTGTGTATGACGTCGTTCCTGACGTACCTCGGAGCTCCCACTATCAGTCGAAGACATCGGTTCTGCTGGACCTGGAGCCGTCGGGCTTGGCTCGCCGAACAGAGGGCGTACCAAGCCGGGGCCGCGTACGTCAAGCGCGAGCGGACGTAGGCTCCGTAGACCTTCAGCTTGGTGTGTAACGGAAGTCTTGAGGTGAACACGGTGTGGAGTTGCGACCGGGCCGCCGCTGCGTGGTTGACCGCCCGGTTGACGGTCGGTACCATGCGCAGCATCCGGTCGATGTGACACCCCAAGTACTTGACTGAGGTCTTCCACTCTACGTCCTGCCCGCGTAGAGTAAGCTTGTACCATGGCTTGTAGCCGCCAGTCAGCAGAGCGGCCGTCTTCCCAACGTTGACGGCCATCCTCCAGTTGTCCAGCCAGTCGGGGAGCAGGTCCAGCAAACGTTGGATCTTATTCGTAGCGACAAAGTGGTGATATGACGACGCGAAGTAGGCACTGTCGTCCGCATACAGTGCCAGCATCACGTCGTCCTCGAACTCCATCAGGTGGTCTTGTAGTGTTGGGATGTCGTCCGTGTACGCCGCGTATAGGCGCGGCGACAGACAGCTGCCCTGGGGTACTCCAGCTCGGATGGGGCGCGGCTGGGAATAATATTATTCCCATATTATTCCCAATAATATAGCGTTTGCGACGCTTCTGGTGTTGCAGACGTCTATAAGCTACGGTAATCGCTTACCATCAGGTGAGCCGTACGCTTGTTTGCCGACTTAGTTACATTAAAAAAAAGTGTGTGTGTACTTATGTACGCACGTAAGAAGTTATACTTCAAGCTAGAGTATTAAAATACTTCCAAAATAATTCCACAACGCCATCTCTCGGAAATGCTAAAGACTACTTTAGCATGCTTGAACTTCGTTCCGCTTTTTCACGCTTCACACGCGCATAGTAAAAATTTACTCTCATAATTCCACAACGTCATCTCTCAGAAATGCTAAAAACTAGGTATTTTAGTGGCGGCATCTATTCATGCATACTTGAACTACGTAGTTCCGTTCGCGCATAGTAAAATTTACTCTCATCATTTTTCCTCTAACGCCCCAAGAGAAGTATAACTTCAAAAACCTATCACTACACACGACCTACCACTTATTAATTAGACAATAAGTCCACAACGCAATCTCTTAGAAATTATAAAGACTACTTTCTTGTCTGCAAAACTAGCGGCATCTATTCATGCATGCTTGAACTACTTCGTATCCACACGCGCATTGTAAAAATTTACTCTCATCATTTTTCTCTAACGCGCCAAAAGAAGTACCTATAACTTCAAAAAGAAATTTTGCCGTAAATTGCAGATAATCGGCACATTTTCCGATGATAATTTAGACAAAAAAAAGTATAATATATTTTTTTGTCTGAAGAATTGTGATTCAACGGGGTTCTGTTATAGGATTGGTACACTATCATCAGTTAAAGTTAAATTTCAAACTTTTGAAAGTAAGACTTCAAACATCCTATAACATTATGTTGAGAATTGATCAATTGACAGCTGACCCGACCTATTCTAACTTGACATTTTACTTTTTTAGGGTTCCGTGCCCAAAGGGAAAAACGGGACCAAGACTTCGCTGTCCGTCCGTCCGTCTGTCACCAGGCTGTATCTCAAGAACGGCGATAGCTAGACAGGTGAAATTTTCACAAATTATGTATTTCTGTTGCCGCTATAACAACAAATACTAAAAACAAAATAAAATAAATACTTAAGGGGGGCGATAATTATTTATAAGTCTTCAACGCCATCTATCAGAAATTAGGAAAACTTCGTCGATAGACTAATAAGTTTTATAATAGCAGCATAGATCAAAGTTGGTATGTAAATACTAAATGCATATTTTTCATATGATTAAGTTGGTAGGCAATAAGCAGCATTGGCTAATTTCATGTGACAATGACAAAGCGAAATTGAACGGCGACAGGCAAACGTGCTCCAAATCTTAATTTAAACTTTTGTAAAGTATTTCGCAACAATCCGACGATTGTTAGGCGAGAGTTTCGTTTAACAGAAAAAGTTTGTTTAAATGTACAAAAGGTTTACACTTTTATGTAAAATTAAGTTGTATTTTTGCTATCAAAATCTTTTTTGCCACGTGTTAACTTTTGTTCTTTATTTTTGCCCAGAGCTTGTATGAAAACACGAGTTATTGTAAACAAATGAAACTCTTTTATTTTGTATAAAGTCGCAAACGTTTTTCTTTATTAAATTTTCACGAATTGATATTTACTATATAATTCTTTTGTATTCTCGACAGGTACCTTGTGATTGTATTACGATTCCTGTAATATCCCACTGTTGGGCATAGGCCTCTTCCCCGTGTAGGAGAAGGATCGGAGCTTAATCCACCACGCTGCTCCAATGCGGGTTGGCGGATATTCCCTACTATGAGTAACGATCGCTATCAGGGGTATATGAAAACAACCGGGACCGACGGCTTAACGTGCTCTCCGAGGCATGATGGGGAGACCCACAAGGACTGCACAAACACCCAGACCACGGCAAACATCTGTATGGCCAATACAAATGTTGTCGTGTGCGGGGATCGAACCCGCAACCGTTCGCGCAACAGCCAATCGCAATCCATTGCTGTGACCGCGGCGTCGCCGTTTGGACCGTTTGGCGCGATTGATTGTAATAAAGCCAATCAATACAAACCACCACCACCACTTTAGCCTATCACAGTCCACTGTTGGACATAGGCCTCCACAAGTTGGCGCCCGATATTATGACGCGAACTCACGTGTGTTGCCCATAGTCACCACGCTGGGCAGGCGGGTTGGTGACCGCAGTCGCACCGAAGACGCTGCTGCCCGTCTTTGGCCTGTGTATTTCAAAGCCAGCAGATGGATGGTTATCCCGCCATCCGTCGGCTTTTTAAGTTCCAAGGTGGTAGTGGAACTGTGTTATCCCTTAGTCGCCTCTTACGACACCCACGGGAAGAGAGGGGGTGGCTACATTCTTTAGTGCCGTAACCACACAGCACAATACAAACTTGGACTTTGAAATTTCCTCACCGAGAAACCCAAACCCACTGAAAATAACAACACATTACCACTTAATTAAGTATTCCTAAAGTTACCAAAATCAACTCACGTCCATTCTGGAGCATTTCGAGCTCCGGAGACGCCAGGTAATATCTATCGCAGAGGAACCTCGCGTTCTCGTACGCGTCCTTCACAACCGCAACCACGTCACAGGCCGGGTCTATGGAACCGATGTGTCTCCCTCCGTTTCCCATGCCATTGACAGAGGCCTGCCTTCCGCCGAGCTGCTCACCGAACAGTAACGCTGAAATAGGGAATGAAGATTTTGATGAGATTGATTTATTTGATGATCGAGATTGCAAAACTGTACACTGTCTGATAAATAGCTGGCATTACCAGTTGCTCTAGCGCAGAGATGGTAATGGATACCAAAAGTGGCCGATAGCGGATTTTTTTTGAAGTGAAACTTCTTCAGGCGCATTAGGGGTAAAATTTGAGACGTCAGGGACGGTCAGTACTTGGATAAGTGACCGCCTGGGAACACCGCGTGACGTTGGCCTTTTGTTTTTTTTTAAATTAGTTTTTTTTTTTAATTCGTTTGCCAAAGAAGTTTCATTTTTGACATGTGTACTTTGTACGCACGCAATTTTTTTAAGTATTTTGTATCAATGGAACAAAAAATTTAGACAGGATTTTTAAAGTAATGTGGCTATGGGGGTCTAAGGTGTCAGTTCATTTTGGAAAAGGGGGTCTCTTGGCCAAAATAGTTTGAGAATCACTGCTCGAGCGGTTTGATTCTTGATCGGGCTCATAATAAATTTCTGTAGAGACTATACGTAACTATGTTTGTTGTCTAGTGATAATTATTTGAAGACAAAAGTCTTCGAGCGCTGCGTCCTGCCTGTGTTGACATATGGAGCCGAGACGTACACACTGACGAAGAGACTGGTCCACAAGTTCAAAGTCGCTCAACGTGCAATGGAACGCGCTATGCTTGGGGTCTCTCTCAAAGATCACGCTGAAGTGGAAGTGATGTTTCTAGACCCTCGAGAATAGATTTAAACTAACTGGAGTCCATTGAATTTGAATCGTTTATTTCATTGTGATATCATTGATAATACTGCCAACGCGTAACCCCATTATATAATAACTAGCTGTTCCCGCGACTTCGTCCGCGTGGAATTTATAACATAAACTAGCGACCCGCAACGGCTTCGCACGGTTGCTAAACCTATCACTGTTCCTCTACTATATTATTGCATGTATTATACATATAAACCTTCCTTGTGAATCACTCTATCTTTTAATAAAAAACGCATTAAAATCCGTTGCGTAGTTTTAAAGATATAAGCATACATAGGGACAAACAGACAGCGGGAAGCGACTTTGTTTTATAATATGTATTGAGGATAAATTACTTAAATAAAAGTAGCCTAAGTTACTCATTATTACATCAGCTATCTACCGACGAAAGTCCCGTCAAATCGGTTCAGCTGTTTCAGAGATTAGCCGGAACAAACAGACAGACAGACAAAAATTGTAAAAAAATGTTGTTTTGGTATATGTTGCGTGTATACATCCATATGCATTTAATAAAAAGTGTTTATTTTAATATTACAAACAGACACTTCAATTTTATTTATTTGTATAGATGAGCACTCGATACATAATAAGTTAATAACATTAAAATTTACATAACTTTTAGTACGTAGTATCAAACGTTGGATAACATTTGAATTATTCATTGAATTACGACAATTACTAGTTTAGTCCTACGGGTTTACCGCGGTATTTTCGCAGTATCTATCTATATAAATAACAAGTCATGCCACGCGGTTTCACCCGCGTAATTTTCGAGATAAAAAGTGGCCCGTGTGTTATTCTAGATCTCGAATATGTATTCAAATGTGACGACGCCAGAACGTAGATTGTAAAAATACTAAGTATTTATATGTTACTAGCTGACCCGACAGACGTTGTCCTGCCTTAACTATGAATATTGAATTCGTTACCATCGTATAAATATTGACAAATATTGACATTAATATTTATACGGTACTAACTACTAACGTCACTCAAATTTTTTGCCTTCTCGGAACCCCTCCACTAACACTTAGTATGGTATTAAAGTTCAAATTGACTATTAAGTATTATCACGAATCTTTTGTATGGGAATATAGAAAAGTGTTGTTTTTAGACTTTTTCAGGCAATTTTTTCAAATTTTTCTCTCCGTAAGAACCATCCTCGTACTTCAAGGAATATTATAAAAAAAGAATTAGCGAAATCGGTTCAGCTGTTCTCGAGATTTGCGCTTAGCAACAAATTCAGCGATTCATTTTTATATATATTTATATGTTATAAAAAATCAAAACAATGTTTTGATATACCGTCGGCCAAAGGTTCGCAAGATTTATTATGTTGTTAACTTGACGATAAAAGTTACATATAAACACATTTTTATTATTATACATTCTATTTATTTATTTGAGGTATAAAATATAACTTTATTGACCAAAATACTAACAAAAGAGGGACATAGTTGGCACTATGTTGCAAATTCAAATTCAAATTCAAAATATTTTATTCAGCATAAAATTATTACAATTTCTTACTGAACGTCATGAGTCTACTACTTGAGTCTGCACTTGTTATTATCTCTCCTAATCAGCCTGTAGGCTCAACTAAAATCTATACTAATATTATAAAGCTGAAAAGTTTGTTTGTTAGTTTTTTTCATTTTGTCTTGGACAGCCCATTTACCGAGGAAGGCTATAGGATATTTTTTTTCTTTAATTATAAGCGGCGGGTAAAAACTAACAACAAAAGCAAATACACACCGACAAAATATTTACACAATAAAAAATTTGGTTGTCTGTAAAGTTGGTTTACTGACGATAGTTTAACGTGACAACGTCATAACAAAACATCTCCTCGGACGCGTAGTCCAATCGAGTGGAAGAGATATAGATGCGGCGCAAGCGTACAATGAGCGTAACGCTACAATGAGCATAACGGGACAGTAAGCGTAACGTTACAATTAGCGTAACGAGACAGTAAGCGTAACGCCACAATGAGCGTCACGGGACAGTAAGCGTAACGTTACAATGATCGTAACGGGACAGTAAGCGTAACGTTACAATGAGCGTAACGGGACTGTAAGCGTAACGTTACAATGAGCGTAACGCCACAATGAGCGTAACGCCACAATGAGTCATCCTTTTTCGTGCATGCCGGCGGCGTTCATCGATTTCTTAGACGTTGTCACGTCAAAAAATCACACACAAAAACAAAATTAATAATAAGCTAAAATAAATAATACGAGGTCGTATAGGCCACAATAACTCACTGTGCTGATTAATCAACATCCTGATCGATATCCGGCTCATGTAGAACCGGTCGAGGAAGTACTGTATCGAGTTCTCGATGCCCGGCTCCACCTCGTGGTACTCCTTCAGCTCCAACACCCCCTGGGCCATGGTCTGAACCACGTCCGCGTGACGGTTGCGGATGTGGACCAGGCGCTCGCAGAACCTGACACAGAGAGAGAAATTTGGAGTAATAAAATTTAACAGAGGTAGGGCACGGCATTAATATAGCAGAAATCGGAATTATTTTGAATTACAATGAATTTTTTTTTTTCGTATAAAAATCGTTTTTAAAGCCCGGGTGACACGCAACGATAAATTGTAACAATTTATTGAACGATTTATCGATGTCGATGTCACTCCAACTCTAATCCCAATAAATCGTTACAATCTCCCGTCTACACGCAACGATAAATTGGAACAATCTGCAGATTGTTACAATTTATCGTTGCGTGTCACCCAGGCCTAAATACGATTCCCATTGAAAGATAGGTACCTTTTTCCCCTCAGTATTTTGATGGTATAGTTAGAAAACATTGTTTCACTAGTTACAAATTACAATGTTCTTCATATCAGGTGTCGACTTGTTCTGCTCATGATTTTACAGGCACTAACGGTACATCTACCGAACTGTAAACCTATTTGCCACCTCAATAGCATAAAAAAGTGTGTGTGTCAGCTCCGACGGACGACTGGAGTTTACTCCTTCAGATCGACTATCTAAATAGGCACAAAAAAGGCTTACTAGTCTAAGAAAAATATTAATACCATATCAAATGGTAAATAAACGAATCAAATAACGCCATCTATCGATCGATCGATGGCGTTATTAGAACCCTATTGGGTTACGATAGATGGCGTTACCAAAAACCTAACGAGGTCATTCGTTCAGTAGATTTTACACCTCATATATTTTCATACCATATATACCTTATATGAAAATCGATTCTTAAGGAGTAAACTCCGATAAACGAATAACGACGGCTTTCAATATTCTATCTATCTCTGGTTTCGCCTACTAGCGATAGATTTTTGACACAATTTGTATAGAGCTCACGTCAAAATTCTATCTCTTAGTAAGGGGCCGTTCAAGTATTACGTAACACAATTAGGGGGGGAGGGGGGGTCTTGTAAAACGTTACGATGCGTTACAGGGGGGAGGGGGTCTCGAACAACGCGTTACGTAACGTTGTTTTTTATTTAAATAAAAAAAAAAACTAGTGTACTAAAATCTCCCAAATTGGCAACCCTTTTCGTTTATATCCCTTTTTGTATTATACATAATTATATATTTATACTTACCGCAAACGCGATTTTTTAAGCGACTTTTCGGTAGTTTTCGCAACAGAGTTGTGACATTTGGGTAAAAATGGTCAGTTGGGGTGTTACGTAACGTTTATGGGCTGGGGGGGGGGTACGGGAAAACGTTACGGCGCGTTACATGGGGGGGAGGGGGGGGGGGGTCAAAAATCTTCAAAATTTGCGTTACGTAATACTTGAACGACCCCTAAGCGAATTCAACGATAGATAGAATATGGAAATTGACAATAAGGCAACTTACTCTGACAATATGGGGGGCTCGGGTTCCTTCTTCTCAAACTCGATGATCTCCTCGAAGGAGCGCTCGTACCACTGGTTCACGAGGCCGACCGACGGCGTGCGGAGAAGGTTCTCCGGTAGTAGCGCTATCTCCTTCATTATGTTCGCTAACCTGGAACAGGAGACATTCGTGATTAA